>JAJKFI010010162.1:0-14201 GCA_029204185.1 Lerista edwardsae
GGTTAGACAGCAGGTCAGTGAACTGTGCTAAAGTGGTTCTAGGCACAGTAGGCACAGAGTGAACTGTGAAGGTTCTAGGTTCTTCACTACTTTGGTTCTTGGTTAGTCATGCAAATGGGATTGTGATGTGAGGGCCACTTGGCACAGCTGCCCATGATGTCCTCTGTATGGTGGGCCCTCCTAGTTGCTTCTTCCTCCAGGGCTAGTCCAGGGCCGGCTTTAATGCCTCACATTGGGCCCCACAGCTTTTATAGCCAGCCCTGGGCTAGTCACGTCTCCTCCCCAGTTTAAGAAAGAGCTCCATTTACCTGATAAACTCTTCAATAGGGCCAGAGCTCCATTCTTATTGGAGCCTTATGCTGGTGGAGCTAATAGCACATGTACAGCAGTGCAAAAGCTGCTGGCTGTCACATGCTTCTGAGGGCGCAATCCGAAACTGAGTTAGGCCAACATAAACTAAGCCAGCAAAGTTTCGCCACCACAAGGGCCACCGTAAAGTATGTTTGGACCACTCTCTGAGTCATAGAGGCCAGCACACCATCTTCCCTGACTCCGAGAGTAGTCCAGACATGCTTTATGGTGGCCCTCGTGCTGGCCAAACTTGGCTGGCTTAGTTTATGTTTAACTCCAGACTGGGCCCTAACAATTCAGCCCTGGCCCAACACATGAATTGGAACTCAGAAGAACTGATCCCCCCTGAGTTTCAAGGCCCAAGACTCTCACAAGACTCTGCATTTAATAACTATACCTTACACTTGATAGACCTATGTCTTGAATTCAATTTGGATATACTCAACGGTTCCACTGCTAGTGACATCCCAGGTAGATTAACTCACTTCTCTTCTAGGGGGACTATAGTCCTAGATTACGCACTTGCCTCCACAGATGTTTTGCCCCTTCTCTCGGACTTTATTATTGACCCCCAGTCTGATAGTGATCATTTGCCCATTCTTCTTGTTCTAACTCTTCCCTCCCCCAACACGATGCCAAACTATCCCCGGCCACAACTTGCACCCCGACTTAAATGGTCCCCTAAGATTGAGGAAGCTTTCAACGTTTGGTCTAGAGAGAGCAAATCTATAAATTTAAATCAAACGCTGACCGAGACCAACTTGCCCTCTACTGCTATCGCTATTTATGAGTCTCTCTCCAAGGCACTAGTCCAGTTTCTCAGAGCATCTCTCCCCATTAACTCCCATAAACACGCCCCTTCTTGGTTTGATAGAGAATGCTGGATCGCCAAGAAGTGTGTTAGACAGTTTTTTCTCTCACTCTGCCGTGACCCTTCTCCAGCCCTCCAAAATCATATTTCCATTTCAGGAAATCATGTCAAACTCTTCTAGAAGAAAAGAAGCATTCATTTGCTCAACATAACTGGCAATTATTTTATGAAGCAATTCATTCCAACAATCACAATTTTTTTTGGTCCCTTGTTTCCAGAATCTTTTCAGCCCCGGTCAAAGATCCCACTCTGTATCTCCCTGGCTTACCAGAATGGCCACCAGTCACTCTTGACGAGGTGGAAGAACTTATCAATACCTTGAAACCTGGGAAAGCTCCTGGCCCAGACGAAATTCCAACTGAAATTCTTACTAGTAACCCCTCTTGGTGGTCGGAACCTTTATCTAACCTATTCACACTAATTAACCAATCAGGCCTCTTCCCCGACTCCTGGCTATCCTCAATTATTGTACCCATTTTTAAAAAGGGCGATCCTGCTCTTCCGAACAACTACAGGCCAATAAGCCTCCTTTCATTCATTGGGAAGCTCTATTCTAAATATCTACTTAACAGACTCACATCTTGGGCCCTCTCGAAAGCCTTTCTGAGCAGGGAACAAATAGGTTTCCGCCCGGGTGCTTCCACAGTCGACTATGCCTTCACGCTATCCTTTTTGGCCGAAAAATACTCTGATCATCATGGAGTTAAACTGTATATGGCCTTTATAGATCTCAGAGGAGCGTTTGATTCAATCAACAGGGATATCCTGTGGAAGAAATTGGCCAACTAGGGGATGGACCCCGTCTTCTTTTCCTGATTCAATGTCTTCACTCTTCCAATTTGTGTCGAATTCGCCTTGACGGCACAGGCTCCATGACTGATGAAATTCCCATCAACAAAGGAGTCCGTCAAGGTTGTATACTTGCTCCTTCCCTTTTTAACTTATATCTCGCTGACCTGCCTTCTTTTCTTTCTAGTTCTGAAAACTCCCCTCCCTCCCTCAATGGTGTTCCCATCCCCATTCTTCTTTATGCAGATGACACAGTGCTGCTGTCAGTCACTAAATCTGGCCTTCGTCCCCTGCTATCTTCTTTCCAAGAATACTGCCTTTCTAACGAATTATCAATTAATTCTGAGAAAACCAAAATTTTGGTCTTCTCGAAATCCTCCGCCCCAACTGCCTGGAAGATCGGTAAATTATCATTCCAGCAAGTTCAGACTTTTAAATATTTGGGGATCACTTTCCACTTTCAACACAGCTGGCTTCCCCACCGTAAATCTGCCATTTCTTCAGCCTTGCTACATTTAAACACGATTGCCCGATTTCATTTCAACAGCGGCAATCAGTACATCCTGGCTGCTCTCCACATATTTCAAATTAAAACCCTTTCCCAACTTCTATATGGAGCCCCAATCTGGATCGGGGCTGTAAATCAAGATCTCGACAAAGTAGCTGCCTCCTTCCTAAGAAGGATTCTTGGGGTCCCTAATTTAATCAGATTGTCCACCTTGATACTTGAATTAGGCATTCATCTCCCTTCTACCACCGCTTGGTCCCTCACCTTTAAGTTTTGGCTTCGTTTGCATCTCAATATTCACCCTGATTCCATACTTTCTGACTTACTAAGATCCTTTCTTATCCAAGTGGTTTAAACTTCTTGACACCAAGCTTTCATCTCTGGACCTCTCCCCTGAATCTCTTACAGACATTAACCTTCATAGAGCGCATCAAATCATTAAATCTAAACTCTGGGAACAGGAACTTAATCTATTACTCCCTAATTTAAACCCTACTTGTTCCCCTCACTTTTTTGGCCTTTCCCCTTCATTTGGTCGCCCCTCAAACTATTTCAGTAAATTAATTAATCCCAGCTAAAGGAGAGCATTCACGCTAGCGAGGCTGAACATCTTTCCATCAGCTGTTCATCTTGGCAGATTTTCAAACATACCACACAATAACAGACTTTGCCTCTTTTGCTCATCTGAGCCAGATACTTTAGGTCATATATTACTTCGTTGCCTGGCCCATCAACACCTAAGGAATAATATATTTGAACCTTTCTTGTCTTCTCTCTCTGCCTCTTTCACTGACCCTCTACCTATCCTTTTAAGTGATAATTTGGCGACTATCTCCAATTTGGTAGCAGATTTTTTACTAGCGGTCTCTAAGTCAAAACCCGTTCCCTAACCCTTTCCCCACTACCTTCCCAGTTTATCCCTCCATGATTACTCCTAATTTGTTTGTAATACCAAGGCATCAACTGATACTGTTGTACACTTTTCTCTTCTCTTGTTTTTTTTAATGCCAATAAAGGATTTATAAATTGAAATTGAAACTGAGTTAGGCCAACATAAACTAAGCCAGCAAAGTTTGGCCAGCACAAGGGGCACCGTAAAGTATGTTTGGACCACTCTCAAGAGTCAGAGAGGCCAGCACACAGACATGAGCCATCTTCCCTACTCCGAGAGTAGTCCAGACATGCTTTATGGTGGCCCTTGTGCTGGCCAAACGTGGCTGGCTTAGTTTATGCCGGCCTAACTCCAGTTTAGGATTGCACTCTGAGTCGCTGCAAGGCTACTTCCATAAATGGTGAGAGGTGCTGAGTGCACCTCACTCAGCTTTGTAAGATTGACAAGGGAAGCTTTACAAGGGGGGGGCGGTTGTGGTTGGAATGGAATGACAGCAGCAGTAGGAGGGGTAACATATTACCTCCCAGGAGTGATGCTGTCGACCACTTTCAATCATTGCCCCAAGTTTGGACTTGGATGTCTGCATCTTATCCAAAGCATGTGCTATGGCGTAGACTGCATTGTAGATACTGTAGCTCTGGCCCATCATGCTCACTTCAAAGAGAGTCCCAGGGAGGCTCTCCAGGTTCTCTTGCCCAGTGCAGGTAGTCATACCCTCCCTGCCTTGATCAGAAAACGAGCAGTCGAAAGCCTGTTCCCAGAAAAGTCGGAGAAAACCGTCTCCTTTTGGAGAGTTGGGATGTAAGATCTGGAGGAGTTCTGTAAAACCAAAAACTTCATTGGAATGGACTGCAAAAGACAAGGCACCATCGAACATGTCTATATCAAAAGCTCTGTATATTTTGTCTGCAGCAAAATTCCACTGGGCGGTCATTATCCACACTTTACCAGTGGAAATTTTTCCAATATCTTCCAATATTGTATATAAATATATCGAAAATTTCAAAAAAAATGCCGTCAGGACACTTGCATTTACAACAATGACTTTGACTTTGGAGCTGAGGATTGAATTTGCCTTCAACTGGAGGTGTTCAGCTGGGACAATCAGCAGGTGTTCAGAATATTCGTCTACAGCTTGAGATACAGCTGGTGTTTTTTCATTGAAGGCTGCACAGATGCCATTCTGATAAAGCATTGGCATCAACGTCTGCAGAAATATGTCTCCATTCTC
The DNA here is from genome assembly GCA_029204185.1 of Lerista edwardsae. NCBI lineage: Eukaryota > Metazoa > Chordata > Lepidosauria > Squamata > Scincidae > Lerista > Lerista edwardsae. The sequence goes on from JAJKFI010010162.1 coordinate 4,643, forward strand.
ATCATCTCCTGTTACAATCCCAACCCACGTCCATTGGAAATGCACAAGCAAATGCACAATCCCTCTGTACTGATGTTCTTCATTGGGGACCATCCGGTAGAAGGAAGGGAACTGCAATTGAACGTTCTTCAGTGGAGCTATTACACAATAAGCAACCTTTGGAAAAAAAATAAAATGGTCAGAATTTATTCATGCCAGAATGATCCTGTCCACATATTTATTGGTATGGAGCCCTGGAGCAAAGTCTGAACCAGAATTCAAGGGAATGAATTCAGAGGTTCTCAAACCGTGGGTCAGTGGCCCACAAGCCTTTTTATGGTGGTTTGTGAAACTGACTGGGGGCACAATCCTAACCTGGGGTTAGGCTGGCACAGTTAGGCCAGCAAACCTTGAGCAGTGTAAAGTATGTTTGTACCGCTCTCTGAGTCCGAGAGGCCAGCACACAGACGTCCACCATCCACCATGACTCCGAGAGTGGTCCAAATGTGCTGGCCCCATTGTGCTGGCCAAACTTTGCTGGCTAAATGTGTGCTGGCCTAACTCCAGGTTAGGATTTCACCCTGGATCAATTATCTTATGTGCATCAAAGATTAAATAACTTTCTACTTTGGGGGAGAACTTCTGCCCAATCACCATTATCGCCACTGAGACTTGAGCACCTGGTAAAAAAAAAAGGTAAAGGTTTCCCCATGACCGAATGGTCTAGTTGTGACTGACTATAGGGGGTGGTGCTCATCTCCGTTTCAAAGCCTGTAGAGCCGGCATTTTGTCTGAGGACAAGCTTCCATGGTCACGTGGCCGGCATGACTATACACGTAGCGCACGCAATGCTGTCACCTTCCCACCAAAGTGGTCCCTATTTATCTACTTGCATTTAGGTGCTTTCAAACTGCTAGAATGGCAGGAGTTGGGACAAGCAACGGGAGCTCACTCAGTCGCACAGTCTTGAGCTCCCAATCTTCTGGTCGGAAAGCCCAGCAGCAGGGGTTTAACCCGCTGTGCCACCATGTCCCTGAGCACCTGGTACAGTGAAACTTGTTTTTAAAAAGTTGGGCCCGCACAAACCCTCATTCTTCTCTTCCTTGTTGCTATGTTAATCTTGTATTGGAGAACTTGCTCTTCATCAACACTCATTGGGGCATATCCGTGTACAATAGAAGAGCTTGCCTGCACTCTTTGAACATGTTTGTGAACTGCGTATTCCACTGTTACCTTGTTCTGTGCTCAGTTTTCCAAATCTGGCCGAACCTTCAATTGATTCTCGATCCCTTTTGCCATTTCTCCAGCATAGAATTGGCCTTCACCACAGCAGCACACTGGATGGATCTGTTCCCTGTGCTATCCACGGTCACCACAAGATCTGCTGCCCCATCTGATAGACCAGTGTACACCAACCTGGTGGTCAGGACCCCAAAGGTTCTTGGTCACTGAAACAAGTTCTTCGTCACAGAAACTTACAGGATGGAAAAGGGTGAAGACCACTGGACTAGAGCATGGCTGGGTAAAAGGGGAGTCATCCAATATGCCCCATCAGGTATCAAGGGAGTGTGTCCCAGGGCGCAATCCTATGCATCCGCTCCCTTACCATAGAGTAGGCTCCAGACTCCCCTATGTGCTCCTTGGATCTGTGCCCGCTAAAGAGCAGGTGCATATCCAAGGAGACCACGCGGCCCGAATTGGGGCTGTGCAGCCCCGCAAATGAGCTTAGGATGTGGCTGTATGGCCACCTTCCAAGCCCGCCCATGTCCCGCCCAATTCCCACCCCCGCCTCCCTCCAATCCCCATGCCATCTCGGCACGGACCCTCCCTTTTGCTGCCCGGCTTCATTCAGCGTGAGATAGACTCAGCGTGGACACAGCAGGGATGGTGCTGTGTTGCTTTATTGCCAATTGGCGCTAAGCACCAGATAGGATGGCGCTGCCAGTCCTGCTCAGGTTCTTCACAATTGTTCTAAAATAGCTTTCACTAATCCAAGGCCTTGTTGTAACATTTTCTGCTCTACCTAACAGGAAGATTCACATACAGTGAACAGTGCTTGGAAGCCATTTGGGGGTGGGGAGTGGGTGGCGACAGGGGTGGGAGGAGAGGATCCAGGGAGGGGGCCCCGGGTTCGACCATGGGTCCTCAGTCTTATACTATGTATTAATCCATTTATTGCGGTCATTGCACAAAAACGTTTCTATATCACTGTTATAGATCAAGTTTTAGTTCCATTTTCAGATACTTCACTCCATGAAATTCCCTGTCCCACAAACATTGATTGCAAGCAAATTGCAAAACAGTGGCACAGATCTCTGTTATATCACAAACACAAGAAAAAGGCAGGCATGCTTGTATTCTTAGAAGCATTTTTTCAACTGGAAAAACAGTCATCCTACCTGTGGTATTTTGTAGGTGCTTAAGAGAGTAGCCATGTGGCGAGAGATTTCAGAATCAAGTCCTCCAACAGCAGCTATCAGATTCTTATGTTTTTTACATTGGAAGTTGGGTACTATCTCATTCCAGGTGGAAAGAAGTTTCAGAGTGTGATAGTAAACAATTCTTTCGCTAGCATAACTGTTATAGATCTGAAACCCCAGGCTGACATTGGGAAGGATGTTGGGGTTGGCATTGATTTCCTGCACAGCAAACACCAGGGACAGGACATGCTGGTAGAATTTTGGTTGTCCACTGAAAGAAGATGGAAATTATGTGTCAGATATAAAACCAGATATGGGGAAGTTGTTTGCAAGCATGGCCTTGTCTTTTCTGATCTGAAATTATTTATGAACTTCATAGTAATAGAACACAGAAAAGACAAAATCATACATCGCTTCAATCGCTCACAGCACAAGATTCTTACCCAAGGCTTTTGTCTTTGCCACAGTAAGTCCTGGGCTAGTAGTGCAACTGTATTCCGCTCTCATGTGCTGGGGGCTTCAGGACCACTAGTGTAAAAATTGAGAGGCCGCACATATGCAAAAGCGGCTCCTATCCTCTTGGAGCAGGCAGGTTAGCAGTCCTAGCACAGCCCTGTGGCCGCTTGACTTGTGGAATTTCACAAGTCATTTTGACTTCAGTCAAAAGACACCAATGAGTCTTGTGTTGCTTCATAAATGAATTGCTAATGTTCTGAGGGAATGATTTGAACCGTCAAGCTTCATGATTCAAGTCCAGCATTCTAACCACTATACGACGGTGGCTTTCTAAGTCTTTCTAGCTCTGACTTAGCATGGATATATTTTCTCCCATCCCTTCTCTCCACTCTTTCTGGGTTTCAAAGTGGGTTTGGAGAAGCAGCTCTGATGTTTCCATGGAGATCTTCCAGTGGGTCTGAGTTTGAAAAGTGGAGTTTGAAAGGCTTGCATTTGGTGACATCGAGCCTTAACAAAACAAAAAACAAACACGTAGCTTGCTTAATTCCCTGCCTCTTTAGGAACAGCTTCAGTTGTCTGCCTTCTGGTAGCTATATCCCTCTCTGTGAGGAGGCAGATGTTAGGGCTTTCCATCATGTAGTGGGGAAATTAACTGTTATGTTCAGTGGTGTCATTCTGTAATGAACTAACGGAACGGTGGGCGGGACTAACCGCGTGATTGGCTGTGCGGTTCTGACGCATCGCCACCGTTCCGAGCCCCGCGCGGGCACCTCTGGCTTTGGAGGGGGTGCCCGCTTGCCTGGGTGGCGTGCTGGGTGCTGCGGAGAGCCGCAGAGGGGCGCACCACCCGGAAGAAGCCCTCCGCAGCAGAACAGCAGGCGGCAACGCGTCGCGGGGCCCCTGTCAATCAAGGGGTAAGTCCCGCTTGCGTTCCGGTAGTTCATTATAGAATGACACCACTGGTTATGTTCCAGAGCCAAGAGGTTTGAAGCTTCTCTGGTGCATGTACAAAATAACTAACGTAAAATGAGGGGAGAAAATGGAGGCTATTAAGAACGGGTTCCAACTCGTTCTGTTTTCGGGTCCTGAAGATAGAGTCAGTTGCAGAGTCTTTCACATTCAAGACTCGAGTCTAGCATGAATCAATGAAAACATGCAAAATACGAGTCTCAAGTCCTGACTGCTTTTGCCCCCATATCTGGCAGAATAAATGTAAGTGAATCAGAGCATCATGGGGCAACACAAGGAGGAAGCAGAAGGAGGAAGAGGCAGAAATAGGAAGGAAGCAGTCCCATCCCTTCCACGACTTCCATGGAGTCATGAAAATTGATAGGAAGTCAAGAGACATGGAGTTGGGAATGCAGCAGATCATGCAGAAAAGGAAGGTATTTCCTTACAAGAACTCATTTTCTGTCATGCTGTTTGGATTTCCATGGAAGGATAGTTCGTCAAAACAGCAGTCGAACAGTGAAACCATTGCGCCAATGACAGCATCCCCTGCCTTATGATACTGATGGGGCAGCTGGAAGGGATCTGACCTGGTACACATCGCAGTGTGAGGCTTGGCCTCAGTTTGAGGCAGACACAGGAAGAGCCACAGCAGCAGAAGCATCTCTGCCTCTCACCCAACAGCAGCCATTCCTTGCAATTTACATGCTTCATTTGGATGGAGGGGATATGATCCACCTTAAATGTCTGCATTTCTCCCTGGTGAGAGTTTCTCATTCCATATGTGAGCGTCAGAGGGAAACCTTATACCAGCTCATAGGCTGCGCCAATGGTTGTCTTTGTTGCATCAGAATTGCCATATTAGGTTGCCAAGGTTACAAATGAAACCCAACAATTGGTGGTAATTGTAGGTTCCCTGTGATGACCATGGTGTGTTGTGCTGTTCTCTTTCCCTTGCTTTAGGAAAAGGCAAGAGCTGACTAATTGGGGGATTGGGTAATGGGTATGGTTGCTTAGTAACCTTGATACCTCATCTGTGCCTCCCCCCTTCCCCCAGCTGGGGCGTCCTGGAGTGTGATCAATCCCTTGGTCCTTCGGCCGATCAGACCTTCTAAAATGTTCTCTAACCAGCAGCAAGGGAGGGGGAGGGAAAAGTCTCCACAACGGAAACCCATCCATAGCTGCTTCATCATACCCCCCATTAGTGGGGATTGATTCACAGTGGCTCTCTGTGACGTGTTTGTACAGACAAGATTGATCCAATCCGTTGTAACTTCGACACCACATTAGGAGCAACTAGCAATGGCCCAGGGGCACCTGTCTATTCTTCCACCTGGGATTCTGTTCAGTTTGTAGGACCCAATGTTTTTAATGGGCCTTTTGCTCAATAAGAGTGCAATTCTATGCATTTCTCCCAGGAAGCAAACCTGGTTGAGTTCAATTCAAATGATTCCCTTGGAAATGTCTTTAGGAGAACGACCAAACCACCCGTAGGTTTTTGCTACTGTCTCCTAACTAGTTGCTCCTTAATGTTCAGCTCTGGCCTCAAAATAATGATGTAGCATTTGGGGAAAAAGACAAAAACCAGCAATCCAGCACTAGAGGCTAAAATAGAGAAGATCTCCACAGCCACAACAGACTTGCCCTTGGTGCTCAGGTAAGATGGAACAAAGGACAACCAAACACTGCAGAAGATCAACATGCTGAAAGTGATGGACTTGGCTTCATTGAAAGTATCTGGCAACTTCCTGGCTAAGAAAGCCACCGTGAAACTGATGATAGCTAAAAATCCTAGATATCCCAGAATGCAATAAAACATGACGAGTGATCCCTCATTGCATTCCACTATGATTTCTTTAGTCAAGGAATGCATGTCCAAATTTGGGAATGAGGGAGAAGTGCACAACCACACAGAACAAATAGTGGTTTGCACCAGGGAGCAGGAGAGAACAATGGAGCCGGCCAGTCGTTTCCCCACCCATTTCCTCATCCTGCTTCCTGGCTTGGTGGCCATGAATGCCAGAACCACAGTGATGGTCTTTGCCAAGACGCAACAAACAGCCACTGAGAAGATGATGCCAAATGATGTTTGGCGTAAGGAAACATGTCAGTGTCTGCGGCTGGCCAATAAACAGCAAGGAGCAGAGGAAGCAAAGCAATAAGGAGATAAGGAGAGCATAAGAGAGTTCCCGATTGTTGGCTTTGACAATGGATGTATTCCTATTCTTCATGAAGATACCCAGCACCAAAGCTGTGATCAGAGAAAAAGAGAGCGCTAAGATAGCCAAACTCATTCCCAGGTTTTCTGAGAAGGAGAGGAAGTGGATCTGCTTGGGAAGGCATTGATTTTGCTTCTTGTTTGGAAACTGATCTTCTGAGCATTTGAAACAATCATCCATATCTGCGGGGGGAGGGAGACATCATTAGTTTTCTTTTGTCTCTCATCTTGTGCCCCAAGAAACCCCAGGATCCATCTCCCGCACTTGCTAATCTCTTCAGAAGTACCTTTCATAGATTCTGTGCTCTAATTTATCCAATCAAACAGGAGTTAGTTTAGAGCAGAAACAAACTATTACAAATAGGCATTGGGGCAGTCCATCACCCTATTCATAGTCCTCCATGACTTACAGCTCAATTATATGGGCTATTTATAACTGGACCTTATGGTCCACTGTCAAAAATGTCATATCTGCGTTCTGTTTCTTCCCCTCTGTGTGAAGGTCTCTCTGACTCCGAGAGTGGTCCAAACATATTTTACGGTGTCCGTTGTGCCAGCCAGACTTGGCTGGCCTAACTGTGCCAGCCTAACTCCAGAATAGGATTGTGCTTTAATTGAGTCTCTCTCTTCCCCACCTGGAATGAATGTGACAATAAACATTTTAACTGTTTCTGGATGAAGCCTGTCTTATTGAAATCCACTTAGTGCAGGTGCATAGCAATCAGCTCCGGCATAGGATTTGTCCCCCTCCCCTGAGTTGCTGAAGAAGGTTGCCGGAACTCTAAATCATGTGCTGAAGATGAGAGTAGAAGTTTGCCATCCTTTCTTCCTCCCCTCCTTTCTAACCAATGCCCTAGCCAATGATTCAGCAGAGCCAGCACAGTCAGCACTGCATCCTGTGTAGGAATTTCAGCTGCTGGCGGTCTCCATGGACCAAGAGGACATTTGCTCTGAGATTTGCATTCTTTTTTATATTTTTGTACATTTTATGATCCATGGAATTGGCTTGTATGTTTTATTTTTAATATTGTTTTTAATTATTGTCTTTTTATTATGTATTTTTATTGTGTTTTAACTTTGTAATGCTGCCTTGAGTGCCTTTAGGCAGAAAGGCGGGGTAGAAATTTAATAAATAATATTTTTTTAAAATATTTTTTATTTGATGCATTATATATTTACATATCAATTTCTCTTATGTTTACATCATAATACATAAACATCATTTACCCCTTATATATTCCCACCCCCCTTAAGCAAAGAGAAAGCAACCCTCTAGTTTTATAACTTCAACCACAAGCACACCTTTTGGATCTTAACTAAAATAACATTGTTGTCCCCCCTCCTCTTACCCAACTTATATATCCCAACCATTTCTTTTGTATCTCTAACTTATTTTCTTCCCATGCCTTATCTTGTCTCAATATTGACACTATATCTGATTGTATCCATTGATACAAATATAAATTCCATCTTTCCAAAGTCCATTTTGAAGCATCCTTCCACCCATATGTAATAACCGCATGAGCAGCTAACATCATAGCTTTAAATAAATGCTGATCAGATCCTTTTACTTTATCATTTCCCAATATTCCCATAAATAAAATTTTCCCAGTCATCTCTAACTTAACATTACATAAATCCTCCACCTTTTCCAAAACTAACTTCCAGAATTGGATTACCTTAGAACATTCCCACCAAAGATGTAAGTAATATCCCTTCACCCTTTTACAATGCCAGCATACTGAGTTCATCCCCTTAATCATATAAGACAACTGAGTGGGTGTCCTATACCAATTCAAAACTAATTTCAGCTCCATTTCTCTAAACTTTTCCAATTTTATTTCCACCAATCCTTTCATTACTCTTTCTATCTCCTGTATTTCTAGTTCCACGTCTCTTCCCCGCTTCGTTTGTATTATCCCAATCATATAATCTTTATCTTTAATCATTAAACTATATAACCTCCTTGCAATTCCTTTCTTATTAACATCTTTAATACTGTATACTTTTTTCTAAAGAAGAATCTTCCTTCTTTAGTACTTTACAATTATTTCTCTGTTTCAAAATATTATATAAGGCCATAATCCTTCACCAATATTGTCCTCCAACTTTCCATAATAATTCTTGTATTGGAATCAAAAACCCCTGCGAGTTATATACATCTTTCACTCTAAAATAACCCTCTTCCCTTAACTTTTTCCAAAACACTTTCTCAACATTTTCAAATTCCTCACTTAAAGATTCAAGTGGAGTCCATTTAGAAAGACTTGGCAACCACTTAGTTTGATATTTCCCCCATTTTTTTTAAAGCTGTCTGTCTTGGGCCTATTATATTTTTAATTTCATTCTTTACCTTCTGTGTAAATATTCCAAATTTACCTGCTCCTTTATTTATAGAATCTTCCCATCTCACCCATTTATCCAAACTTTTACCATCTATTTCCAATAACATCCTTATTTGAAATGCCTCATAATAACTTTCCAATTGTGGAATCCCCCATCCTAAATCTTCCTGTGGTGAATAAATCACCTTCCTTACTATTCTAGCTTTCTTCCTTCCAAATATCCAATTTTTAAATTCTTGATCCCATAAAGCTAACTGCTTCTTGGAGATCCACTCTGGGAGTACCTGAAATAAGTATAACATTTTAGGAATTATAAACATTTTAATTGTCCTTATCTTCCCTAAGATACTTAAATATTTATTATTCCATTCATTTAATTTTTTTTGTATCTTTCTCCAAGTTGTTTTATAGTTTGTTCCTATCAGACTATTAATATTTTTGTTAATATTATACCCAAATATTTTAGTTTCGTAATTCCTAATTTCATTCCTGTTAACTTCGCTATTTCTTTTTGTTCCTTTACATCTACCCTTCTAAACATAATCTCTGATTTCTTAATGTTTACCCCTAAGCCTGAATATGATTTAAAGTCTTCAAAAATTAACAATATTTCTCTTACTGCTTCCAAAGGATTCCCTAGCACCAATAATATATCATCTGCATATAAACTTAATTTAATTTCCTCCTTACCTACCTTATACCCTCGTATTCTAATACTATTCCTAATCCTATCCGCTAAAGGCTCCATCGCTAAGGCAAACAACATTGGAGATAAAGGGCATCCTTGTTTTACCCCTCTCTGAATCAACACTTCCTTAGTATAATCATCATTAACTTTAACCATAGCTTTCCCTTCCCTATAAATTTCTTTTACTGCATTCAAAAAAGAGCCTTCAAAACCAAATTTATCCAATACTTGAAATAAATACCCATGATTTAAAGTATCAAACGCCTTATATACATCTAATTTCAATAGAGCAAATCTTCCTTTACTGTTTCCATGATATAAAGCATTGATCACATTCCTTATATTCCTTACAATATATCTACCCTTTACAAATCCATACTGATCCTCTCCTACTAAACTTGGAAGTATTTTCTCCAATCTATTTTCTAAAATTTTTGCAAAAATTTTGTAATCCTGATTGTTGTGTATTTGTGGTAATTATAGCAGAGTTGGAGGCTCGCGGACC
>JAJKFI010010169.1:0-28204 GCA_029204185.1 Lerista edwardsae
ATGGGCCTTTGGCCTGATCCAGCAGGGCTCTTCTTATGTTCTTATGTTCTTATGTTCTGTCCTTATGTTAGACTAATGGCCCAATCCTATTCAACTTTACAGCACTGATGCAGCTGCAATGCAGCCCCAAGGAAAATGAACAAGCATTCCCTTATCCTGAGGAGGCCTCCATGACTACTCTCCCACCGTGGGATGAAGTGTATGTCCCATTAGCATGGCTGTATCAGAGCTGGAATGTTGGATAGGATTGGGCCCCCAGACCAAGACTTCTTTCCCTTTTATGGCAACCTTCTTCAAGTTCAGGTTTCTTGATGACAAGCCTGTTAAGCTTCCAGCCATTTGTACATCTTCACAAACAGGTAGATGTATATTTTTTTAACAATTTCATTACTAAGGGATATATTTAATTTCTTACAGGAAGTAAAGCATAGAAAGTCTAATGCTGAATTGTATTGGCTTTAATTGTGAATGTGTGTCAAGGGGCCTTCAGTTCAATAGAATCATCTATATGCAATAAATTTGGGCACGATTCAGTCAAAGTTCAGCAGGCTTTAGACCAGCATTTCCCAAACTCACCAATGAATCATGACCCAATTTTGTTGTGTTGCGAAACTGACAGGGCAGCTTAGGCCATGTGCATCAAGGGTTAAACTTGGGGTTTGCTACTTGGGGTTTGCTACTTGGGGGGGGGGAATACTACTGCAGCCACAGCTTTTGGCATTTACAAATCAGGCAGCAGGTTCTAGCACCTCTAAAACATTTGGAAACCTCTGCTTTAGATCATTACATTGGCTGAGGAAAGTATTAGTCACAGTCACAATAGGTAGAGGTCTTGTTAAAGCAGATTTATTTTTTCTCAAGGAAGATTTTGTTTTTCCCCAAGGAAGAAGTACAGAAAGCAGTGTTATGTATTTTTATTCCATGGGTGCATTTTTAAAAATTATAATTAAAAATTATAATAGCTTCAAAAGTGTACTAGATAGGGAATATAATGTCAGCAGATGCAGCCACAGTTATTACACAGTCAATTAGGTGCTAGAAAATGTGGGTGTTTGTTTTTTGCAAATTTCATTGTTTTTTTTACAAAAATGAGAAGTGCTGAAAGCAGTGATACGTGTTTTTATTTCATTATCACAGAAAAATTACACCTCTAACAATAGGCACAGGCAATTTGATCCCGTCAAAGAAAAGCACTGTTAAGCATGTGCTTAAGGTTGCAATCCCATGAAACGTACAGCCCAATCCTATCCTATCGAACACGGCTGTGCCACGGATGCAGTCGTGGCACCTGAGCGCACACAGCATCCTGCTGAGGGGAAAGTTCTCCTCTGGGTAAGGAAACATTTGTTTCCTTGCCCAGGGGTACGTGTCCCAGATGGACACTAGCTGCTTGCTGCTTGCAGTGGTATCCCAGCTGTACAAAATAACACATTGTTTTGTGACAGCCGTAATGGACATTACACTACTGGACCATAAATCCTCATAGGTTTGGGCCATTACTGGGAGTACGTTCCATTGCATGTGCAAGTACAATTTACTTATGAGCAGATGTGCATAGTGTGTAAGTTGACCCTTGGGGCAAAACTAAATAGGATGTGGTGCATTATTGCATTAATGTCTCTAATTTTTTTTTTTTTTTTTGCAAAAGTAGGACCTGCAAAGACCCTGTCAGAATGATGGCACAGGAGGGGGCTAACTCTTTCCCCTGCTATGTTTTTTCCAATGAAAATCCCCCCTCCCTGCAAATTGCCCCCAAGTAAAGACAATGTAAGGGAGAAAACAGCAACTTTCTTCCTGGGGCAAATAGCATCTTGTCGTGGGGTGTGTGTGTGAGGAGGGTGGTTTTTCTTGAGAGAAATGAAAAAGGTTAAATTTTCCCCATGCCATGTTCCTAATTGGGTCCCCCCCCCACAGAACCACAGCTGCCACTTTAAAAAAATTAAAGAAACAGAAGTGTGATAACACTGCTAGTTTCATCTAGTTTGGCCCTTTGAATAGTTTGAAAACCATTGCACTAAACTTTTGTATGTCAAGTAATCCATTTGGTACTTTTTGCAAGCATTTCATTTCATTTGTGGGTTCCTATGTTAGGTGGATGCCTGAGATAGCCTTGAAACTGAATATATGCACTTCCAAGTTAACTCCTTAGGTTCTATATTTCATTCGTAGATAATACCTAGTCTATCCCATGTGGCAGTTGGTCTTGATTTTATTGCTGGTAGGCCATAAGACTAGCCTCATATTTTTGTCAGGTTAAAAGCATACTTTTAACCAATTGCATTTCATAGCTATTTTTTTTTCCAAAGTAAAAATATTGTCTTGCTAGAAAATACCTATTCATTCAGCACAAGTGATTTCTTGCAAAAGAAATATTCTTTTTCTAATAATTTTAGAGTGTTACAAGCATCTTATATCAGTCTTTGTAAAGTTATGAAGGAATTTCAAACCATGAAGGTCTTTTGCTTCTGTCATCATGATAAATGGGGTTTACACAGAGTGCAAATCAACTCCTAATGCGAAAGTGAAATCCTGTGATGGATTGGCAAGAGGAAACTCTAATACTGTTTTCATACCAACTTGAACGGTGAGTTTTAAAAGCTCATATTAGCCTTAGGATGCAATCCTATGTACACTTAACTGAGAGTAAGTCTGAATTCAATTGGACTTATTTCTAAGTAGGCATGCTGTACGTTCTTAGCTTTCCATGACAGGCTTTTGCAGTGGACACCATGCAATAACACTGTTGTATTCCTTGGATATGCGAGATGAACAGCACTCAACTATTTTGCTTAAAAGTCACTAGAAAACGTCTTGGGCTGGAAAGCTTAGGCTAGAGCAGTGTTACTCAAAACTGTGGGTTGGAACCCACGCGGAAAGCTGGAAGCAGCCATCTTGGAAGCTTCAGACCTTACTCTTGCTTTATTCCTGTTATGAGTGTCAACAGTTTGAATGCTGATGTGAGGGTTTTTTAAAATTTTGTTTTCAGTTCAGTGCTTTTACATAATATTTTGACCAAATCTTGCTTTCTGTCAGATATTTCATCGCTGCAGTCCAAGAAGGCCAGTTTTCATTCCAGGAGTGATTGTGTCACACTGACGGCACTTCCTTCTTCATGATGTAACTTCTGGCTATGACATCACTTCCAGGTTAATGACATAACTTGTGGTGGGTTCCAACACAACTGCTATTCTAAAAAAATGGGCCTTGGTCTAAAAAGTTTGAGAATCACTGGGCTAGAGAAATAACATTACTATGGTATTTAATTGAGCACTACCTCTATTTCCCAGTCCATCTGGGCCTAGGACTGTTCAGGGCCCTGAGGCTATTGTGTAGGTTTAACCACTTACCCAGACCTCTGTTCCAAATGTGAAACAGTTTCTTCTAGTTCACTCACATAGCCTGTCTTATCCTGAGTCCTCTGAGGCTTGCTTTTTAAAAAGGCAGTACGTGGTGGTGCAGCGAGTTAATCCGCTGTTGCTGAGCTTTCAGCTGCAAGGTTGGGAGTTCAAGACTGTGCGACGGAGTGAGCTCCCGTTTCTTGTCTCAGCTCCTGCCAACCTAGCAGTTCGAAAGCACCTAAATGCAAGTAGATAAATAGGGACCACTTTGGTGGGAAGGGAACGGCGTTCCGTGCGCTACGGCATAGAGTCATGCCAGCCACATGACCATGGAAGCTTGTCCTCGGACAAAAACGCCGGCTCTACAGGCTTTGAAACAGAGATGAGCAGCGCCCCTTACAGTCGGTCACGACTAGACCATTCGGTCATGGGGAAACCTTTACCTTTACACAATGTTAATGTTGGTTAATGTCAGGGATGGGAACTTGAGTTGGGTGAATCAGAGTCATGGAAACATGTGCTTTTTGCTTGCTCAAGTCATGAGAAAGTGGTTGGAGGCTTTGCACAGTGAGCAGAGCTCTACAGCATGCCTTTCCACACTCAGAAAAGCCCTCCCATCCACCCTGAGCCTCTTACTGGTGTTTGTCACATTGCATCTGACCTCCCAATCCAGACGTAACTGGCAATGATGTCATCAGCAGTTACTTCCAGCGGTATTTCCAATGTGTGAACCATGCAATGTGAGGACAAATGTTGAGAAACGCTGCTCTACACAACTTCTCTACACACCTTAGCAGAGGTAGCTGTGGGACAAGAGATACTATGCTGTCTTCTTAATTAACTGACTTAACTCAGAAATTTGCAAAGTAAATGGTACCGTTAATGAATTTGTATTGATATTTTAATTCCACCTTCCTAACATTTGCCCCAGATAAATCAGAGGGATTGGTGAGAGAGTGAAGCTGTCTCCATCTCCATGCATATTAGACACATATCCATATGAGTATCCCACTGAAAATGATGCACTGCAAATATGGGCCACCTTACTGGGGGTCTATCTTACTGCTCACCAACTGAGAACATATAGAGAGCCTCTATTTTCGGGTTTTTTCATGGACTGTGGTCAGCCTAGTGAGGATTTGACTGGGCCTTCTTCATAGACTTACCCAGATTTTGTGGAATTTTATCCTTTGCAAAGCTGACGGCATCTCCTCTTTCACGGGATTTACCAGATTTATGGCTTGGTGTAGAGTTTGTGGCTTATACACATAGTTCTCTGCTGTATTCATTTGGGGTAGAAACTTAGTTGGGTTGGAGCTTAGATTTTTGACTTTTTAATTGATTATTTTTATTATTCTATCAGCGGTTATCAAACTTTGAACTGTCACAGTCCACCTTGTTGCCCACACTGGGTCATGACAAGATAGATGCACCCAGTGTAACTGGGTAGTAGATGTAACTCTGGAAAGTATAACTGGGAGCCACTGCAGGCCACTTCAGAGTCATGCTTGGCCTGTGACCCACTCCATTGGCCTCTACAGGCCCCAGAATGCCTTGAGAAACCCTACCAGGATTCAGGGAAACAACCTGGAAGTCATGGAAATAAGCCGAAAGTTGCAGACACAAACCAGGAGCCGGTTGCTTCCCCAAGGCATTCTGGGGCTCACAGAGGCCAATGGAATGGATCACAGGCCTGCTGCAACCTGGAAGTAGCCTGTAGTGACTCCAGCAATGCTTTGCAGAGCTACAGGGATCATTGTGTTGCAACCCAGTGCACATGGGTCACAACTCATCTGTGGGTCACGACCCACCATTTGAGAGACACTGTCTTATATTGTTTACCGCAGTGGTTCCCAAACTGTGGGTCAGGACCCACCAGTGGGTCACAAGCCAATTTCAGGTGGGTCACAAAATACCTAGAACAGCCATATTGAAAATATGGGAAGATGGGATACTGGAAAGGGGGAGCGCCATGTTGTTTTGCTTGTGTCAAGATGGTAAATATGCTTTTTTTTCTTTCTGATTCACTTTGCTATTGGAAAATGGCTGAGAAATAACCCAACTTATTGCTGCATTCTCAGGAAAGTACCAGGCTCTGGTGTCACAATGATGGCATTTCTAGCCATGACATCACTTCCGGTGGGTCCAGTGGTGGAATTCAGGGGGTTCGCCCAGGTTCTATAGAACCGGTTGTTAAATGGCCAGGCCCCGCCCACTCACTTACCTCAGCAGGCTTAGGGTTTTTTTTGGCTCCGGCTATGACGTCATAGAACCGGTTGTTAATTTATTTGAATCCCACCACTGGGTGGGTCCCAGACAGATCATCATTCTAAAAAGCAGCTCCTGGTACTAAAAGGTTTGAGAACTACTGGTTTACTGCATTGAACAGTAAAAGCATTGAGTAAAAAGACAGTATAAAATATTTTAATAAATAAATTTATAGACACCTGCACTAGGAGGCACACCTGGATATTTATTCCCAATGCATTGCATTTGTGTTATGTTTGCTCAGATCTAGATAAACATCTTTGTAATTGGATCAACATACAGAACAGCAGAAGGGGTGGGAAGGGAAGATAAAAGAAGAAAAAAATCCTCTCTCTCTTACTAGGCCCCTCTTGTACTTGATCCATGATATAAGCTCATATACCTGCAATTACAACTAAAAAAAGTAAAATGCAACATTCTTTGTATTAAGAACATAAGAAGAGCCCTGCTGGACAGGCCAAAGGCCCATCTAGTCCAGCTTCCTGTATCTCATAGTGGCCCACCAGATGCCTCAGGGAGCACACGAGACAACAAGATGCCTGCATCCTTTTGCCACTCCCTTGCACCTGGCATTCTGAAGTAGCCTACGACTAACGTAAGGAGGTTGCACAACCCATCTTGGCCCATGATGGACTTTTCCTCCAGAAATCTGTCCAATTCCCTTTTCAAGGCACCTAGGCCAGATGCCATCACCACCTCCTGTGGCAAGGAGTTCCACAGTTTAATTACCAGCTGGGTAAAGAAGTATTTCTTATTATCCATTCTAAGACTCCCAACACTAGATTTTAATGGATGTCTCCTGGTTCTGGTGTTGTGAGAGAGGGAAAAGAACTCTATCCCTCCCATGCATAATTTTGTATGTCTCAATCATGTCCCCCCTCAGGCAAGCTGAAGTATTTTAAATATTTATTTTCAAGCAACTTTTTATTGTGGACCTACATTCCATGCCCCTTTTTAAAGCAAAGAAAAAGATGGTAGAAACAAAATACACAACAACTTTTTTTGTGTGGGTCAACATTTGTCCTATACTATTAGTTAAGCTTGGTTGGCATATTCAGATCTCTATGAATGGAAATGACCCAATGCTGCATTTGATAGAAAACTGTATTAGGGAGAGAAAATTGGATCTTGAGTTGCTGAAAGGATTTAAAATAATGTGATTCACATTATTCACATTTATAGGTAAAAGATCACCTATAAAATTAACACTGCCTACCTCTTCTTGAAAACTAAATTACTGTAAATGAATGGTATAATAGGGTTGTCCAAAAGACCACATGACATGCTTAATGTGTTATATCACATACAATGAGAAATTGTGCCGTTGTGCTCTCTGTGTGTGTGATTCTAAGCACATGTATTTGGAAGAAAGTTTCATCTGGTTTAACTTGGGGTTCATATATTAATTTAGCTTTTAATTTAATGTGTTTAAAAACATGTGTTACTAATCATAAATGGAAGAGAAGTGGAAATACCCAGATTCAATGGTTTTACCTTCATTATGGGTCAAATGGGGAGAATTTTGTCAGGTGTTTTGTCACGTTTTGTGATCAGGACCAGGGACAGTTACTTTTAGAAAAAAAGTAGGAGACTACTAGACCAAGAGAGGAGCCTATCATTACGACTTCTGAAGTTTCAAATGGTGGCTCTGCCATAGTTTCAGGGCCATAAAAACCGCATGCTCCTTTCAACATACATGTATATATTTGGGTTGTGCCTCCCCCGCCACACCTTGTGGGCAATCTGGTTAAGATACCCACTCCTTGAATGATAACTACACATTATCCATAGACAAGGTTACTCAGTAATTTCTTTTTTAAAAACCTGTTATTTTATATTAGAAGACGGTGTGATTGAATGAGCGTGTCGCGCTTCACTGGCTTACATCTCTTAGTGTGAATGCCCTATTGCGGCTATCAATCCAGAGCATTCATTTATGAACGGGAACTTCTGAAGATTCAATGTCTGTAATAGCATCTCATTGCACACGTTTTGTGAACTTCTTTCCACTTGGTTGGAGGGTGGCTTGGTTGGAGGGTGGCTTTGGGCACCCAGGTGCCTTCAAGCACAGTGGCAGTCCACCACATGGGCTGACAAAAATCGACTACATTCCGTTTAGCATGGAACTGAGCCACATTACAAAATATCATGAATGGCAAATATTTGGTCCTGTTCCCAAGAAGCTTTCTAGCTATGTTGCTGGAGCACCCATGCTTCAATATAGAACAGTTCATAAAAAGACCTAGGAAGCCTGTTTCTGAATGCTGTACTGATTGGTCATCATGTTGTGGCACACACAATATGAGATAGTGACGAAGTGACACTATTAGCCAGCTCTTTTTCACCCTGACCTTAGTGACTAAGGCTGACGTTAAAAGCAAGACAGTTGTGTATACAACTAAGTGCTGTAGACATCTTAGTAGTTTCCTTTGCCCCACGAGCCAGGGTCGTGGTTTAGATGGTTAAATGTATGGCTCTGCTCCATAACCTGATGGCTTTCAACTTTCACTTTGTATAAAATGAACTGCTAAATTACAGGCCCGTTTAATGCTACTAATTTAGTGCTCTTAACAAAAGAGGCAAAAGATCAAAGCAATGCCAGGAAAGATTGTGAACATGCTGATAGCAAGGAAGAGGATGGAATGATAACCAAGAAGTCTATAAATTATCTACTGTATGCATGTAGGTCTCTGATACAGGCAAACCAAGGATGAAGTTTACATCTAATAATCTATTAGATTATGTTTTCGTTTTCAATGTTTTGTCTTGAAACCTGGTTATTCTATCTTTGTATGATTACACTTTGCTTGCTTATAACACATATAGCTCAGCCATCCAAAGAGATGGGAAATCAAAAGCTTGAGGGCCCAATCCTAAGTGGCATTCCTATGGGAGGTGTAAAATGCTAAGTTTTGCAGGAGCCTGAGGTCTTGTTGATGTGTAATGCAGCCCACTTGTGACTCTGAGAGCAAAGCATCCAAGCCAGCTCCCTGGGCCATGAATGGCTTTGGAAGAGAGGGGGAGGGGTCGTTACACAAGAGCTGAGGCTCCTTACCTACAAAACTAAGCATTTTGCCCCCCTGCAGGAATACCACTGCCAATCCTACCCCACTTTCCAGTGCCAATGCAGCCACAGTGCAGTCCCAAGGCAAGGGAACAAATATTCCCTTACCCTGAGGAGGACTCTGTGACTGCCCCCAAATCACAAGATGCATCACACGCCCCATTGGCATAGCTGCATCAGTGCTGGAAATTTGGATAGGATTTGAATCTCCTGCCTGCAGTATCTCGTGATCCAGTCCTATCCGGGCCTTG
Organism: Lerista edwardsae; assembly: GCA_029204185.1. NCBI lineage: Eukaryota > Metazoa > Chordata > Lepidosauria > Squamata > Scincidae > Lerista > Lerista edwardsae. The sequence goes on from JAJKFI010010169.1 coordinate 8,922, forward strand.
TGCTGACAGAATTTGCATTCCATCAGTGGAAGGCCTGAGCTGCTAATGTGGTAGCTGCACTGCCAGCGCTTGGGCCGGGGCCACCAACAGAGTGCCCAGCTCCTGCCAAAGTAAATCATTCAGTGAAGGGGATGTTCTGGGGTGTTCCAGGGAAGGAATGGGGCTGACTGGCCTGCGTGCCATCCAGGGGCCAGGGAGTCGACTGCTATTCCCCCACTCACCTTTAGCTCCTGAAGCTTTATGTGACATCCCATCATGCACCGAAAATGTTCTGAAAGATTTAGAGCACTTTTAAACAATACTTTCCAACAAAACCCGGAAGTATTATTTACAGGTGTTCTGATGCTCAGAAGGCTTTTGCTGTGTGATGGGACGTCGCATGAGAATTGCAGCAGGTGATGCGGGGGGGGGGTAATCCCCCCCGGCATAATGGTAGGACCACCACTGCTGACTGGAGGTGTGTTGAGGGCAGGCTGGGGGTAGATATTGGTGGCAATAGTTATGCCAATATCCTGTTCCTCCAGCCTGGCCTCAACATGCTTCCCAGGACTTGCTTCAATTTATGCCAGCCAAAGAGATTGGTGCAGATCCAAGTAGGTAAGTAGGCCCTTTGGGGACCCTGGCATGAAGGAGTAGGTAAGGGAAAAACATTTCTACTTACCTCTCCATCGCTGCCTGGTCCCTGATTAGCCCATAGCACACAAAAGAACTGAGAGAGCACAAGGACTTTTCCAATGGCATAAGAGAAAGGGAGCAAAGAATAAGCCATTTCCAGGAAATCATATGATACGCCTGCAATTAAGTCAAATAGGTTAAAGGCTTGTTATGCTAGGATTAACACATGATAAATACATCCCCTGAATTACACGAAGAAGATCCATGGGGTGATTACATATACAAATTCCGTGTAATGAGATGTATTTATCATCAAAAGGTCTGTGGCCTTTAAGGAAATGTTACAATAATTATCACACAAACGTGAAAAGTCAACAGAGGTACAAACGCCTGTCTTTTATTCCTTCATTGTGATTGGATTAATTTCAACAAGACCAAGCCCTACTGACATTTAGCCATCAAGAGAACAGGCTGGTGCAAGGGAGGCAACCTCTCAGCATACCCTCTTCACTCTCTTGTCTCCTTGCCCTTTCCGACCATGGCAGACTGTGAAATCTCACTTGACAAGCCACAGCAGATGAAGCACAAACATAATTATGTTGATGCATGTGGACATTCTCATATATATATATAGATATCTATCATATATATATATATGGATATCTATCTATATCTATATCTATATCTATATCTATCTATCTATCTATCTATTTATTTATTTATTTATACTTAATACTTTTTACAGTGCAATCCTAGCATGCCCCTTGTGTCGATGCGACGTCATCGCGTCAATGCAAGGGGCGGATCGCCGGCGCACAGGTGCCGAGCAGCACCCCCTTGTCGGCACTGCATCTCTGAAGCCATCGGTGCTCTGAAGCTCTGAAGGCTTCAGAGCACTGATGGAGCACCTCCCTTGCACAAAGGATTCTCCGTCCCATTTCGGGACAGGGATTGGTGGGGGGGGGGAGGTGGGAGGCAGGAGCTGGGCGGACTTGGGAGGTGGCCATTGGACCATCTCCTAAGCCCATCACCGAGGCTGCGTGGCCCCGATTCAGGCAGCATGGTCTCCTCAGACCTGTGCCTGCTCTTTAGCTGGTGCAGATCCGAGGAGCACATAGGGGAGGCTGTTCAGCCCTTCCTGAACAGCGTTGGATTTAGCACTGGCCAGCCAGCCTTGCTAATCCAGCGCTGTTCAGGATTGCGCCCTAATTTAATTTAATACTGAAATGTATACTAAAATGTGTGAGTGCACACACACAGTCACACAGGCTTGCCCCAGTATCCGCTGGGATTCTGTTCCAGACCCCCCCCCCCTGTGGATACCTGAAACTGCGGATACTGGAGACTCCTTTGAAAAAACAGGGGAACATCGGTGATTTTGCTGCAACAAGATAAAAAAAAAGGATAGGCATCCCAGTATCCATGGTGGATAACTGACAATCAGTGGATACATCAGTGGATGCTAACAGGGCAAGAGGCGCTTTTTCAAGTGGTGTACTTCTTACATTGAGCAGGGGGAGAGTAACTTCATCTCAGTGTCCTTCAAGTGGCTGTTGCTGGTGGTCTGCATTTTTTTCTTTTTTAGATTGTGAGCCCTTTTGGAGGCAGGGAGCCATTTAACTTCATAATTATTTTTTGCCTGTAAACCGCTTTGTGAACTTTTGTTGAAAAGCGGTATATAAGTATAATTGATTGATTCTGGGGCACACCGATCGATCGATCGATCAATCAATCGATTGATTGATTGATTGTTGGGATATTGAAGGAAATCCCTGGAAATTTACAGGCCTGAATGGGGAAAGGCCTAACATTAGGCCGACTCAGGGGGTAAAGTGCTGAGTCATTCAGGCCTAGCAGACCAGTAGTAAAATGCTGAGTCATTTTGACTCAGCTTCAACCTGGAGATGAGATCATCTGATCTCTGATTGGATGCTGGGGACTATTTAATCAAGACCAGAAACACCTGTGGTTAGTTGCTAGAGATGTAAGTGTTGCTGTTGGAGGAGCTTTGCTGTACCTGTTACCTGTTTGCCGTTCTTTGCTACAAGAAACCTTCTGAGAATATAGAAGTTCTTGCTACCCATAAATCTCTGTTGTCTGAGTGATTCCTTGACGGAGCTCTGTGACCTTGAAGCCTTTCCAAGCCTCACAGCTGCAAGCTGCTTCTATGCTATCATCATAGACCGACCGACCGACCGACAGACCGATAGATAGATAGATAGATAACACCCTGAATGTTACTACCATGGCCATTACGGTTGCTGGAGCCTGCAAACCTCATTCCGATAGCTTTGAAATGATTTTTTTTTAAAAAAGCCTCTGAGTTGCTCCGGCCAGAATCAGCTGATTTGAAAGTGCTGCTGGGTTCATCTGCTTATCAGCAGATGAGTGGGATGCATTTCCACTGCAGGATGTGGAGTTCTGAGTTGCTCCTTCCTTTTCAGGTCTCTGTGCTCTGATGTCAAGCTAGCCTGGCACTGATCACTGCTACTCCTAAGGACTGTGTTATTTAAACATTTTATTGCAGCTCCTAAACCAAGCTCCGTAAATGCATGAACATTGTGTTCATGCGGTATCAGGGTGGCCTGTGGGAGTTGTTGTTTAAAAAAACTGAATGGATATAGATTGGAAGTTCTTCCACAACAGCAATGCCATTTCTTTAAACTTGGGTAGGCGCTTTCTGTACAAAAGGATCAATATGTGATGGCATGAATGAACTGCCAGTACTTAAAAAGTCCCTTCACTGTGGAATCATATTTCATGGAAGCACAATATTAACCAGGAATCCAAATTGAAGTGATGGTGTCTATATGTACGTGATGTTAAGACGTTTGTAAGTGCAGTAAATGCAATGGACTCATGCATATACTCACTGATTTCTGACCAGTTGTGAGTAGGCACTTGAGACCTGTGCCCAGTTAGGAAAACATGTGCTTCATGTTTCCTTCTGTATCCTGTATTCTTGTTCAGATATGTCTGTACTTATGGCATATCATGGCCAATAGAAGTCATGCCATGAAGCTTTATGGCGTTGAAAGGAGAGAACCTGTCCGGGAGAAAATTTCAGGGGAGAGACTATTTGTTGAGAGCCTGATGCCTACTAGGCTGTAGAACAATGGATTATTGTTATTAAATCACACCTAGATGCAATACAAATAAAAGGTAGATAAGGGTTTTATCTTATATAAGGGTGTTTTTGACTTCAAGGGATATTCGACAATATTTGATCATAATCAAGTAATAGCTGGCCAGTCAACAATACTTGGCTAGTGATTTGCTAAGCATGCCAACCCTAACAGTTTTTCTTTACTTCACGACCTTGATTTCATTGTAATGTAGAGCTCCAACCATGTATTTTATTGAGTTTACTCTGCGGTTGATTCTTTTGCATATTAAGGAATATTATTATGTTTCAACACTTGTTTTCCTGACAAAATAACAGGAAATCACTTTAAAAGTCTATCTTTTTTACTCAATCATTTCAGAATTTTTTCAAAAAATGATTAGAATTTTTTCCCTTGTGGATGGCAAAAGAATAAAAATATTGTCCTTGTCCATAAACAGCAAAGGAGGTTTTGCTCCAACCCCTTGTTTGGAAGTATAAAAGTCTACAGTATGCCAAACATGAAGGCAGCTGCCTGTTTTAGAATTTACAAATAGGCTAATTTTTATCAAAGGTTTTCCTTTCATGTCCTTTGACTACTAAGCTATATGAGTTAACCAAAAGATAACTAAGCATTAACCCATACTGCAATTTTTATCTTCTTTGGCAATCCCCCTGGGTCTTCAGCTAAGTACATTAAATGGAGCATAAATCTTTCAGTTGTTTTCATTAAGTCACATATTTAGAATACATAGCCCAGTTTATTTGATCAATTGTAAAATATTAGCTGCGGCACTGAAGATTTGTGACATGGTTTGTAACAAGTGAACAAACATTTTTGGAGTGGGTTGAAAATGTGTGCTGGTCTGCATGGATAAATTAACCACAATTAGGGTACTGTGTATTCATGTGCTTCTCATCCCCCCAATATTCTTGAAATACATACTGAAGGCCAATAAAAAGCTCAGGCAAACTTAAAAGACAATTCTAATATCAGCTTAATATTTTTTTTTCTCATTTGTACGTCTCTTAATTTCCTTAGTTTTTCTAGTATTCTGTGTTCCTTTTTCAGGCCATTCTTAAAACCAAAACCATATTCAAGTACTAATAAGTGGTACTAAAAGTGGAAGCATTTTTTTACAATGAACTATTTCTTCTGCACTTTTTAGCGTGAAAGTGATTTACAATTTTCACTTCCTTTGTTCTCATAATTACAATTCTGAAAAGTAAGTTAATTGAGGGTGCAATTCTAACCTGGATTTAGGCTGGCATAGTTAGGCCAGCTATGTTTGACTGGTACAAGGGACACCATAAAGTATATCTGGACCACTCTTGGAGTCAGAGAGGCCAGCACACAGACTTGCGGCATCCTCCCTGACTCTGAAAGTGGTCTAAACATACGTTAGGGTGTGCTGGCCAAATTTTACTGGCTTAATTTGTGCCAGCCTAACTCTAGATTAGGATTGCACTCTGAGAAAAAGCCACTTGTTGCCCAGGGTCAGCCAGTGAACTTCCTGTCTGAGGAGGGCTTGAGCCTTACCTCCCCCACTCTAACTCATTTCACTAAAATGCCTTCCAATAGAATCAAATAGGTTTTCTGGGCGTGGAAGATTGGGCTACTTACTGGATTTATAAGAATGCTGGAAAATCCCTTATAACAGCATTTTGATTGATGCTTTAAATGCTTCTATATGGGAATGAATATTATAATATTATCTGTTGATTAATTAAGTGAATCTGTTTCTTTCAGTTGCACATGCACTGGTGTGCATGTGTCCCTGCCCCGCATCTTTTTTGTCCCAACTGATGTAATCCCGTACCTCTGGATTTTTCTTTTGAACAGGGTGGGCAGATGAAGCCTGCAGAGAAAGCAGAAGAGAAAAATATCCTGTTCACTCCCAGGCTTCACCCACATAGCCACAGCCCACACACAGGGCCAGGCAGAAGAAACACAGTGGTGGGGTCAGTGGCGGACCTATGTTTTGGGGGCTCTGAAATTTGACTGATATCTAGCCTAGCTATCAGTAAGGCTCTCAAGAATCAGTAACTCATTGCTTGCCACAATCTTTCATTGGCCATTGGGAATGGAGGTGGTGCTAATATACAGTAGAATGCTGCCCACTTTAAACATGCCGTACGTTGAGTATGTGTGTGATATGTTTTTGTTCAGGGACAAATTACGTGAGTTGATTAGCAATCGGAAATGGGTGTAGGGAGCCTTCAATGAGCTTTTCATGTTTGATAGACCTCAAAAGGACTTCTCAGATAAAATACCTTCAACATTAAAGCAAAGCAGGGGGCTGATAACCCTGTTTAAAAGAGGGGCTATTAGTAAATAGCATTGATAAACCATCCAATCAATGTTTGAATGACTTTAGATTATTGTTAACCTATTGGGCAACATTTTTTAGCCAGGCACATGGCAGGCTGTAATATCCGTTTACATGTGTGTTCTACATTATGCAGCTAATTTCAGTCTTACAAGGCATCATTATAGAGCACCGTGTACACTGTAAGCATGCATGATGAGCAAGTGTCACTTTTCTGCAGTTTTTACACTGGTGGTCCTCTTATATTTAGCAGAGAAACAGCAACCATCCCTTTTCACTCCAGTATAGCGTCTTTTCCAGTGGCGGTTTGCTTGCTTTTCTTCATCATCTTTTTTTAGACTGGGAGCCCTCTTGAGGCAAGAAACCATTTTTTGTTACATAAACTATCTTGTGAAGTTATTTGTTGAAAATAGTGTATTAACATTATTAAAACTATTAATATTTTTTTAAAAAACCTTTAAAAAAAGGTTTTGATTGTATGTTACAGTTTTAGATTTCTGTGATCAACAAGTTACCATGGGTTTCACTTAGTGCATCACGGTTGTTTTTCAGACAGATGCTTGCTGTCTTCTTCCTGGTGTGATTTGGGCATGAATGTGAACTATTATTGTTTTAACCACCACTCTCTCCCTGCATCACAAAGTCATGTACAAATGTTTGTACATGTATAATGGAAGAGCAAAGCCTGAAAGTCTGTTAAAAGTAGAATAATTATTGTACAGAAACAGACAATTGTATTTTTAGACTTACCACTATGCATGATAGTAGTGCATTCAAGTTAGCTTTTTTTATTTTAGACTGGCATTTGGTGGTAGGGGTTTGAAGGGGGCAATCCGATGGGCTTTAGGCCAGCACAGTTAGGCCAGCAGAGTTTGGCTGGCACAAGGGACACCATAAAGTATGTTTGGACCACTCTTGGATTCAGAGAGGCCAGCACACAGATGTGTGCCATCCTCCCTGATTCCGAGAGTGGTCCAAACGTGCTTTACGGTGGCCTTTATACCAGCCAAATTTTGCCAGCCTAACTCCAGGTTAGGATTGCGCTCTTAGTCTAATTGGGCATAGCCAGCTCTATTTGCTTGCAGCTTCTCTTTTGCACCAACTAGAAGCAAGAGGTGGTCCTTTCTTAGGCCTGATGGCTTTAAAGGGTGATCAGACAAATTCACATAGCAAAGGTTAACTAGTGACAATTAGCCTTGATGACTATATGCAACCACCCCATTCAGAGATGCCATTGAGATTGGTTCCTGAGCAGCCTATTTCTGAGCAGTGGGAAAAGCCTATTGCCTTGCTTTGTAGGGCTTCTGGAATAATCTTGTCAGTGTTATGTGGAAAGCGGGATGTTGAACCAGATGGATCTTTGGTCTGACCTAGCAAAGCTCTCCTATTGTTCTTATGGGGCTGTGCTTTTCCACCCAATTGAAGGGAGAACCAACTGAGAATTGTGATACAAATGTGAATATATATATCTGCTCTGAAGCCACATTGGTTGTATAAATAGATGCCTCCTTCCTCTCTTGTGGGAGTGTTGCAAATAATTTAGTATTAGATTTTTTTTTTTTTGCAGTGCTGGTGTTTTAGAGCAGGATAGGGCACAAGTACAAAATGAAGATTTCCAGAAAAGCAATGGTGGCCCTACTGTTGTCCAAGAGGGAGTGCCCCAGGTGCCACAGCGGACTATCCCTTTAAGGGCAGCACAGCCCTCTCCACTGCTATTGCGCCGCCCTCCAAGGAACTGGAACTATGAGGTAAATACTGACCGAAGGTGTTATAATGCTTTCAGACAGCAGCAGAGCTTCGCACGAGGCTCTGCAACATTCCAGTAGGTTGGGGGATGGCAGCAGCCTAGGGGGCGGCAGTCCACGGACCTGGCCCCAGGGCAGCTACAGGGCCAGCGATGTGACTGCAGAAAAGTCTTCTTTTTCTTGATCAGGATCTAAACGCTGGGAACTATGATGGTGCAGAGGATTTAGCCGAGAGGGTTAATGCCTCCGTTTGCCCGAAGATAACAACTGAAGATTTCAAGGTCATGAGCTCGAGACTCCCGGAAGTCTGTGTGAGTGGCAGACCTTGCAAACTGCGGCTGATTAAAAGCTGAGTTTCAGCTGCCTCGTGGGAGGAGGAGTGTGCTGAACTCAGCTGCATCTCTGGTGAGAGCAGGGAAGCCTCATCAGCCAGCAGATGACAGATGGGTGGCTAAAGAAAGAAGGCTAAATCCAGAAAGAAAGATCTGTTTGAGTGTGGTTCTTGAAAGACAGAACATTCTGTAAATTGTAAAAACCTTCGGGTTTGTGAGAAAGTCTGCCTATGTAAACCGCCTTGAGTTGTAATCATTAGAGAAATCTAGTGACCTTAAGAAATGCGGTATATAAATACATGTATTATTATTATTATTATTATTATTATTATTATTATTACTACTACTACTACTACTACTACTACTACTACTACTACTACTACTACTACTATTACTATTACTATTATTATTCCACAAATCTCTGGAGATAGCCCCTATACCAGTGACGGCAAATCTCTGACACGCGTGTCAAGGCTGACACGCCAACGCATTTTTGCTGACACGCGGCCCCGCTGGAGCTGCTGGCACTTAGACTGCTTCCCTGAGCCTGTGCCAATCAGAAGCAGCCCCGCCCCCAAGCGAGCTCTTGCAAGCAGCTGGGAGGCCGGCAGGGGCTCTGCTAAAGAAGTGTGGGAGGTTACACAATCCCAGGGGGAAACAGGTTGCGTCTGGACATGTCTGGGAGACGAGGGGGGAGGGAGGGGGGCTGGCTGGTTTTGCTCTCTTTCCACTTACTTGGGAGCGCTCTGAATCCTGGGGTGCGTGCGCAGAGTCGGGGAGAGAGGCGGGAAGCAAGCACACAAGCTGCTGCTCGCCTCTGTGTGCGCGTAGGAGAGCGTGTGTGCATGGGGGGGGGGGTGACAACACCAGCTGAGTTATGAGTTTTCTGAATTTCTGACACATCAAGCCCAAAAAGTTCGCCATCACTGCCCTATACCATTGCTCATGTATGTTAATTCTCAACTAACATGCAATATATGTAACAAACATGGTATTATTGATTCCCATCAGTAGAATCAGATTCGTGACATTTGCACCTGCCTAGTGCTAAGCATATTTACTTGGAATTTAGTGCCATTTACTTCACTGGGTTTTACTTGTAAGTAAGTGGGCTTAGGCTTGCAACCTTATTTTGGTAAGATTATGAATATGCAATGTTAATTGGGGAGAGAGAAATTGTATGCATTGATTACACTTTTTTGATTGGCTATCATCTTTAAGGTTTTCAAAACTTATCCTTTTATTACAGGAGATATATTTTCTGATAAGTTGGGAGAAGGGTCATTTCTTAGCAGCTGAGAAAAGCCTGCCAATAATTGTAGGTTAGCTGAAGCATTTCTCTATTCTCCTATTCTAATCAGAGAACAATTCGCAAATAAAACCTTCGGTGACTCCACAGCCTGTTGAGGTTAATCTCTTTTGCATAAAAGCAGGAAAACTTCAGTTGGGTCTTCCTATGAATCATTGTCTTTGACATTATTGGGAGTTTGGGTAAGAGAGGGAGAGTAGAGAGGTTCTTGATTGAAATAAAGCTATCATGTGACCTCCAAATAACTTTTGGGGAGATTTTAGTGAAATCTTTTAAAGTCAAAGTTGGCACCATCCAACTGAATTAACGCAAGAATGATTCAGGACAATGAAGAATGTTAGTGGGAGAACGTTAGAGAATGTTTGTGATGAAAATAGGAGTTAAAAACGACTTTTTAACAGTTGTTTGAAGCTGCCGGGAGGGCTGCAGAAGGGGTTGCAGGCAGCGGTGTCATGCAGCCGGAACGCTGGGCAGGAGAAACGGGTGAGCGGCAGCCCACCCATTGCGTTCTGGTCCGTTCCCGCGGGGAAGACGGTGAAACGGACCGGAACGCAATGGGCGGGCTGCCGCTCACCCGTTTCTCCCGCCCAGCGTTCCGGCTGCATGACACCGCTGGTTGCAGGTTCCCCAGATCCTCTGAAAAGCCATAGTGACCCCCAGGTGAGTTGAAAACCCCCTCCCCTGCCCAGCAGCAGCACAATCATGGAGATTGTGCTATTGCCCTCCCCACCTCCCCTACCCATGCAAATGTTCAAAGACATGCAAATGTTCAAAGACATGATTGGACAGGGAGAGCTGAAAAACATTTTGTATTCCTGAATTTCAATAAAATTGCTGTATATTGTTATTATTGGTAACAGTAGTAGTAGTAGTAGTAGTAGTAGTAGTAGTAGTAGTATTGCAAACATATATTATCTCAACTAATACAAGGCTCTATATTTTTATCCCCCCCCCCCATCATTGAGGTAGACAGAGAGTGATTTAACTTTGCTATGGACATGTGCTAGGTTTATGGCAGAGGGGATAATTGTATCTGGGTCTTTGCCCTTCACATTCCGATTATTGAGGGCCAAACTAGGTGTGGCATTACACATCTGGAAATAGGATTTCATTAAACCCAAAGCAAATTAGTTTTCTGTGGCTGCTTTCAAGGTTGGGGAGAGAGGTGTTATGTAGCCTTTTGTTCTGTTGCTCTTTTCTGATTTAGATATCCTCCCAATGGATAGGGAAGCTCCATAGGAGGACATTTGGGTACAGATGCTATATTTTTTCTCTTCTGAAACTAAGGGTGCAATCCTAACCAACTTTCCAGCACTGGAGTAAGGGAAATGCAATTCTGAGGTAACAAACATTTCCTTACCTTGAGGAGTATGGAGTCATAGAGTACCTTACCTCCATGACTGCCTGCCAACTGCAGGTTCAGTGCATGCCCCATTGGCACAGCTATGTCAGTGCTGGAAAGTTGGTTAGGATTGCGCCCTGACAGCAGGTTCAAGAATGGGGGACTTAGATGAGGGAAAGTCCAATGGAGCAAAAAGTTACAATCCCTACTTTCTGGAAATTGGCAGGGAAGTGGCCCAACTGGTCTCTTAGGGCAGGGAGGAGCTGTTACAATGCAGAAACACATTTGAATGCATGCAGAATGTCCCTGGCAGCAGTAGGTATAAATTTTTTTGTCTGAAAGCCTGAGCACAGAGGCGGATCCAAGGGGGGGGCAAATCTGTAAGTTTTGCAAGAAGCCTTACCTTGCAGTGGAAAACACTCCTCTCCTGCACTGTTCTAGCCAATCCTCACAGGGAACAGCAACATCTTGGCGTTGCTTACTGGCTACAGCAGCAAGAGAGAGGAGGGATTTACATGACAGGGTAAGGCTTCTTGCAAAACTTAGAGCTTTGCCCTCCCTGTAGATCCGCCTCTGCCTGAGCAACTGCTGCTACTTAGTGATGACAATACTGAACTAGATGGACCAATGGCGTGATAGACCTCCTGATGCTAGGTGTGCACCAGCCTCCCTGACTTCAGAGTGGTCCAAATGTGCTTTACATGCCCCTTGTGCCAGCCAAACTTTGCTGGCTTAACTCTGCCGGCCTAACTCCAGGTTAGGATTGCACTCTCAGTAGATGGCAGCTTCCTATGTCCCAAAACATCTCCCCCAATTCTTGTGTCTAACTAAAATGTATACTTTGTGTGCCATTTGGAAATGTTATTTAAAAAAAAAAAAGTCTAAATCCAGCCTCACATCAAATAAGGTAATTAAAATATTCTTGTTGCATCATATATTTTGAAAATGTGCCTTACAAAATCTTCCAGCAACATTAAAATAATGATCTTTTAAAAACAAAAGGCCTTTGAAATGGACTAGGCTGAACTACATAATGTCTGTTTCCCAGTTCTTCTCTAGCCTGCATTGGCTTAGTAAAGTACTGTCATTTTCTGACTCCATCTGCTATATATGATATGATGAATGTAGCCATTCTTCTTTCCCCATCATTACAGCTGGTCTTTGATCCAAACCAGCTAATTTATATTTACCATCTATCAGCTACTATCATAAGTTTTAGGGAAAGAGGCACACCTGGGCGGAATGAATTTTCTTTGATGCAGTTGGAGAATATCTCAAAATGTGATTAAGAGTCATTCATCCTACTTTTGATGGGCCACAAGGGAATGATCTTTAACTTTCATAGCAGAGAGCATTTGTTTGTTTAAATGCACCATAAATACTTCCAAATTCATTTGATGTTATAATCTGCTTCCATCATTGCATTATATTCACCTAAAAGTACCAAACACTGTTTTCCCTTCTCTTCTACTTTAGATCATTGTATATGTTTTTTCTGTGGCAGCATTTTTCTCCAGAATGAAAACAACCATTTGGAGAAGAATCAACATAATCTAAAGTTAATGTTGACTCTATTTGAATATAACCTAGTTGAATGACCAATTAGATCCTTCAGTGAGATCAGTGGTTCTCAAACCTTTTAAACCGTGACCCACTTTTCAGAATGGCACTCATGTCAGGACCTACTGGAAGTGATGTCATTAACCTAGAAGTGATGTCATAGCTGGAAGTGACATAATCAAGTAACATAGCAGGAAGTGACATAGCAGGAAGTGCCATTATTGTGACATAATAAAATGACCCTCCTGGAATGCAAACTGGCATTCTTGGACTGCAGCAACTGCATAACCATGAAACATCCCTGACAGAAAGCAAGATTAGGAGAAATTATTATATAAAAACACTGAACTAAAAACATTTTTTTTTTAAAAAAATCCTCTACTGAAAATTCAAAATGTTAACACTTGCCAAAGGACTATAGCAAGAGTAAGGTCTGCAGCTTCCAAGATAGCTGCTCCCAGCTTTCCATGAACCACCTGATATCAGGTTGTGACCCCCCAAGTGGGTTCTGACCCACAGTTCGAAAACATTGAGGGCACAATCCTAACCAAATTTCCAGCACCAGGGTAAGGGCAATGCAGCTCCAAGGTAATGGAATAAACATTCATTCAGTGGAATAAACACTCATCAAACATACCTTGATGAGGCCTTCGTGACTACTACTCCACCGCAGAATGGAGCACATGCCCCACTGGCAGTAGTGTCAGCCTACCGGTACGCTGGGCATGTCTTCCGGGTGAGCGGCAGCGGGCGGGCTTTCGCCGTTACACAACAGAACGCAGAGATCGCGCTGCCGCTCACCCGGAAGACACGCCCAGCGTACCGGTAGGCTGACACTACTGCCCACTGGCACACTATGTCAGTGTTGGAAAGTTGATTAAGCTTGCGCCCTGAGTTAGATAACCAGAGAACTTGTCACGGGATGTCACCCACTGCTGAGAAACACTACGGATGATCAAGTGCTGATTAGTTGGGGAATGGGTGATATTCAGCATATCTGACTGGGGCTGCACACGTGAAGCCCTCAATGGTAGATTGAGCTTGGCAGTTCTACTCAGAGCAGCTACTTACATGTGCCACCTGTATAGCTAGTAATACATGAGCAGATACCTACTTCTGCATACATACAATCTGGGCTCAGATCCTGTGCACAATTTCCTGAGAATAAGCATTGCAGAATAAAGTTGGATTTATTTTTGAGTTATGCATGCATAGGATTGTATTGTTCATTGGAAGTAGGATACCCCATAAATCAGTTCAGTTCTAATAAGAATTTAACATTGATGTGTTAAATTGCATACTGGGTGGGGCAAAAATGCTCCTATAGGAGATGCAATTTAAAATTGAGTTGAAAGGAGTATCAGCAAATTGGAGCGCTGTATGAAATTGTGTTTTGTGAGGATATCTTTGTGCACAAAAATGTAAGGTTGCCCATTTCCCTCATAACAGGATAAGATATGAATCCTTAACATGGCAACAAATAATATAATCACAAGATTCATAAAAAAAATTGTATGCACAATTTGAGGAGTTGATCAACCAAGTCACTTTTCTCTACCAAATCCCTGAGCACAGAAAAAAACAATTCACTATTCAGGGATTCACTGCTGAATGTCTGTCACTGTAGAGAAGCACACTGAGTTCAAGTGGTGACATTACGTACATAACAACTTAATATCATATAAATTCACTTAGCATTTCAGGAACATTAGTGGAGCTTAATAATAAAGCACAAGTTCCTATGGAATAGTTTGAGCTCTCGCCCAACATTCAGATCCAGCTGTGACAAGAACCCCCTTTATTGCCACCCAATTGTGGGAGAGACTTACAGAGTCTGAGATGAGATCTGAATCAAGGGCTTTCTAGCCCATAGTCTTAACCACCGTGCTACACAGCTCTCAATGAATGTGCATCTGTTTGTCACATGTAATAGGCATTTTAAACCAATCGTCTTGTGTTTGTATATTATGCTGCAAGTTTCAAAACAACTTGCTGATTGATTAACACAGAGAAAAAGAGTTGGCTTGCAACGTCAGTGAGATGTTGAGGTTATATTGTATAGGTAATGCAAACAGAAATGATGAAAGTGTTGGGAAAATACATGGGGAAAGATATTATGAAGAACTGCAGGATGAAAAGAAGCCATGAGATTGTTGGCAAAGGCGATTTGATGGTGTTATCAATAATGAGTACGAGTGGGCATAGAGCCATATACAGTAGATATGTGTGAGTGTGCAATTCTAAACGGCCTCAGTGAGGGAAGGTGTTTCACTTGCTGCTTGGGCAGACAAAAACTACAGTCTTTGAACGGATTGAGGAGGGTGCTTGTTTTGTAGGGGGGAAAGAGCTGGAATTATGTGTCTGCCTAAAACCTGTAAGGAATGACACCCTATACTTGGGTGAAAGGGAGGAAAAGCAGAAGGAAGGGATGGCTGAAAGCCTTAAGGCTCTCTCTCTCTCTCTCTCTCTCTCTCTCTCTCTCTCTCCCTCCCTCCCTCCCTCCCTCCCTCCCTCCTAGTCACAGTCATACCCTTCCACAAGCTAATCTCTTGAGACAACATGTCTTGGAAGAGGAAGACTTCATGCTTAGATGCCTGGGGTGCTTCTACTGCAGAGCCACATGGTCTTCCTGCTGTCAAAAACACCATTGGAAGAATCACTGACAGAGGAAGGGAGTAATAGGTGCTACTTGGAGGAGATCTGTGGCGACAGTGACAAACATTTTATCCCATAGCAATCCCCATGCTTATTTCTTACTTATGAGTTGCAAAAAAGTTGGTTATATGCAGGGTGTTGCTCTAGGAAAAAAAAATGTGTTTGCATGGAACTTTGTGACTACTTAGAAGAGATGCTCCTTCCTCTCTACATCCCCCACCCTCTGTTATCTTGCATAAGCCACGGACCCTCCAAAAAAGTTCAGGAATGACTTTCAATCAGACATTTTACGATTGTTTTTTAAATTTATCTAAAAAAACAGACTGAAGAGTTTAATTAACAAGCTCCGAGTAATAGTTATACCATTTTTCCTCTGCTATCAGCTTTCACTTTTATTTACGATGGGAGTCCCCCTTGTATCTCCGTTCCCACAGGACCCACTATCACTAATATTTCTGTGATCTGTGAATAAACCAAAATTTAAAGTTAGTTACTTACAATCAATGCAAATTAATGATTTCTTTTTTAAAAAAAAAATATTTCAATCAGGAAAAGCAGCTTTGTAGTCGAAAATCCCATGCTGGCCTTAGAGTGGGAGTTTTTCCAGCCTCTGCTTAAATCCAAAAAAATACTGCAATCTTCTGGCACAGGCTCACTGTAATGCTTTAAAAACAATTTAGCAACTGTCATTGCTGTAATTACAGTAACTAATTACCATCCTTAGCAAACAAATAGCTTAACATAATACGCAAGCCGAATCAATTTTGAAGAAATGCAAATTCCGAAAGCAAAAAAGGGCATTTTGGCAAACCTGAAAGAGAAGCGGGAAAATAATACACTTTGTTTTATCTCCACATAATTCCCAGGGAATATCATATCATAAATATTTGCATTCAGTTCTTATCAGGACATTTGCATTTGCTTCTTATCAGTCTGCAGACCGGACTCTGCCAGATAGAGAGTCGAGCTCCACACCATGTACATATTTCTAATGAATCACGTCTCAGGCTGAGAGAATATTTTGGCTGGAACTTTATCACTGAGATGAAGAGGTCATTTACTCTCAGAGTCAGTTCATCTTGGAATTGTCTTGAGATTCCAGTGTGATGCAACGGACTTTTTTCTTCTTCTTTTTTTGGCCTTTAGAGAAAATCAAAATAACCCCCAACACTGGGTTCTCTTAATTTTGGTAATATTTCCACATACACGCAGTTTTCATGTACATCTGGTTTTTACTTCCTAAAATTGCAAATGTTTTTCATTCTGATTTATAATCCAGTTCTTGTAACATGGAGTCCTTGATGTAGCTTAGTGTATTATCAGACAAATATATACATAAGAGCCCAATTCTATTATTTTCTCTTGCTGATGCAAGGGCACCAAAATGGCTACTGCTGCATCCTGCAGGGCTGGGGGGAATTGCAGATGTCTTCTCTGGATAAAGGAACAATTATTCCCTTACTTGGAGGTAAGTCTCCACGGTGTGGGGATGTCTAATTGGACCTGCACTAGCTAAATAGCTGGTACACATGGACCCATACCATGGGATCGGGCCCAGGAATGGTGTTAGAATTTGGCAGCCACAGCTGAACCTATCCGCTTCCCAGACCCGTTCTTCCCATCTCCTGCTTATATTGCCTCCCCAGCCCCCATCCTCATCACTGCATCATTCCATCCTCCTCCACCTTCTTCCACCTCCCCCACTACTTTACCTTTGGTGGTGGGTGGCTCTGGATCAACCGGTACTGGCTGCTGGAGCACCCTTTACAACGTGCTGACTGCTTTACGTCAGCACACCACCTTCACCTGGATTGGGCCATAAAATCGGTAGGACTTAGTCAGAAGAGTTTTAAAACACAAAGGCAATCTCAGCTGAGATTTGCTGAAGAGTTATGATTTTGACATTCAATCAATCACTAGTCACTAGTATTTATATACCGCTTTTCAACACAAAGTTCACAAAGCGGTTTACAGGCAAATAATAACATTAAAGTTAAATGGCTCCCTGTCCCAAAAGGGCTCACAATCTAAAAGAATAGAGAACACCACCAGCAACAGCCACGAGAAAGACACTGTGCTGGGGTGAAGAGGGACAGTTGCTCTCCCCCTGCTAAATATAAGAGGACACCACTTGAAAAAGTGCCTCTTGCCCAATCCTTAGTGATAAACCTTTTAATGGTAGGAAACTCCATTTGTACTTTGGTCAAGAAAAAGATTTTGAATTATGGTATTGGAGAAGACTCTTGAGAGTCCCCTGGACTGCAAGGAGATCCAATTGGTCAATCCTACAGGATGTCAAGCCTGATTGCTCCCTGGAAGGACAAATCTTGAAGCTGAAGCTCAAGTACTTTGGCCACCTCATGAGAAGAGAGGACTCTTTAGAAAAGACCCTCATGCTGGGAAGGATTGAAGGCAAAAGGAGAAGGGGGCAGCAGAGGAGAGATGGTTAGATAGTGTCAGCGAAGCGATGAACATGAAATTGGGTGAACTCTGGAAGCTAGTGGAGGACAGGGAGGCCTGGCGTGCTGTGGTCCATGGGGTCGCGAAGAGTCAGACACGACTTAGCGACTGAACAACAACAAGAAGAAAAAAAGAGAAAGAACACGGCTGCGTTCTAAGAGTGTGAGACACAACTAAGCATCACTGAAATCAGTGAGACAAGTTAGCCAGGACTAATTTGTCCCATTCATTTCAGTCGACTTAGGAACCTCAACTTTCTTAGGATACAATCCATTACATCATGTTGTAATAAGAACGTGATGTTTCTTATGGATACACTAGTCTCATTTTGCCTACTAAACATGAGTCTTCAAGAATCATACTGCTAGTTTATTTAGGAGTCACTGCTTGAAGGTTCTGGGCTTTCTCTTTTTATGGATGAAGAAAAAGATGTACTTTGAAGAAATAGATATTTTATCAAGAGGACTTCGTGTAAACATTGATCCGGTTGCAAAGGGGATGTGGGATCCATTCTATTCCCCAAACAGAAAGTAGGTTCTCAGAAACTGAGTACCTGTAGTTTCATCGCAAATCATGTACAAAATATTCCAAAAACAGAAGAGAAAATGACATCTTCAAAGATGCCAAAATACTAACATACAGCAGTCAGTTATGAGGATGCTTACTATTTCATTATGTTGTATGTAAATAATAATTTTAGAAAGGAGATTTACCGCAGAAATTAAGCTTGAGAAAAGGTGTGGAATTTTTTTTTCTGTACATGAAGATTGTTAAAGTTAATTTCTCCTTATTTCCCATATCCCACTTTCATTTATTTGTTTGAACACAAATTGCAGTTTCTGGTCCATCATTATTCAAATGACTGATAAAGCCAATTTGTACCCAGGGAAACACTGTATCAACTGTTTACATACGGGCTACTCCCATTGTCACAACTTCTGTTGTTTCTGATAATAGACTCTAGCTAGCACAGGGATAAGAAAAGAGAGGCTACTAAAAGCTTGGATAGGGAAGATATGGAGCTTTTGTCTGTAGGGTGACCAAATGCAAACGAGAACAGAGATCCTGTACTTTTTAATAGTTGCACAGAAGAGAGAATTTTGGCAGCCACAGCTTGTCATGCAGGATTGAGACAATCCGCACCTGCTGAAATTTCCTTTTTGCACAGGTATAGTTGTTCTGTCCTCCTTTGCATCTGATCACCCTATTCCTATGCCAGTAAAAGAAGGTTGTAAAAAAAAAAAGGCAGCAGGGAGGACCTTCCAGGCATTATTTCTGTAGAGCTGAAACCTGGACATCTTACAATTGGGTCAAAAATAGGGTTTTATTATACTGATACAATCTGTTAGGATCACAGAAGAGCATGCAAGGAAGTGCTCTCAGAACCCATCCTACAACTATGCATCTCCCATCTTTTTAAATGAGGTTTAGCAATGTTTGAGCCCAAGTTTCATCTGGAAGAAAAAGCCAACATTTCTTCTTTGGGATATTGGGAAATTCCAGGGATTTATGGAGAAAACTGATTTTCTACATCCTTTTCAATCCAACTTTCAATCCAAGGCCAGAGTTTGAGATAAAAACAACCTTGGTAGATGATCTACACCATTAACTGGACATGTTACCTGGGGAAATGCAAATGCATCCCTGTTATGTTGGTTCTGATGGACCTGTCAGTAAACATACTTTTCAGTGTCCCTTGTGCAGGCCATACTTTGCTGGCCTAACTGCATTGGCCTAACTCAAGGTTAGGATTACACCCTTAGTTAATAAAGTTGAAGTTTAAATATAAAGAGAAAAAAAAGTATTAGTCTCCTGTGTCTCCCCCCCCCCCC
>JAJKFI010010173.1:0-10279 GCA_029204185.1 Lerista edwardsae
GAGGGGCAGGGCTTGTCCTCTGGGGGCCCTGGGAAGAACATGGGCCTTAGGAGCTCCAAGGCTTCCAAAGCAACCGTTTCCATCATCCTCTGATCCCATTTCGAAATCTGCACAACTGGATTGAACCTGCAACTGCAGATGGGCCAGTCTGGGCAGCTGCTTTGCTACTCTGAACACAGACCGGGAGGAAGAGTGGGACGGACATGCAGTACCTGCCTTTCTGGCACCTTTTGATTGCGTGGATTTTGTTTGTATCACCCGTCTTTTTCATAGCTACTGTCAGCGCCTTGGGGTGCCCTTTCAGGAGGAAAGCAAACTAGAAGCTGAACAAACGAGGGACACAAATCCTGCCAAGCTGTGGGTGTCTCTCTTTGGGCTGCAGTCCTAAACACCCTCCCTTGGGAGTGCGGCCCCTCGAACTCCTGTCCACGTTCCCATGGAACTGTGTTCAGATGCGCGGACACTAACACAGCTGCGGCAGGCCCAGGGATTCCTGCAGACGCGCCTCCCCTCCCCTCCCCTCCCCTTCCCAGGAGAGCCTTGAATCGCTTTTGCGCGCACACGCCCAGGAATAAGAACATAAGAACATAAGAACATAAGAAGAGCCCTGCTGGATCAGGCCAAAGGCCCCTCTAGTCCAGCTTCCTATATCTCACAGCGGCCCCACCAGGTGCCCCAGGGAGGCATGAGACAACAAGATGCTTGCATCCTGTTGCCACTCCCTTGCACCTGGTACCAATAGCACACCACCTTTGTAAGGAGGTTGCACAATCCATCATTGCCTATAGCCCACGATGGACCTTTCCTCCAGAAATCCA
Source organism: Lerista edwardsae (assembly GCA_029204185.1). Lineage (NCBI taxonomy): Eukaryota > Metazoa > Chordata > Lepidosauria > Squamata > Scincidae > Lerista > Lerista edwardsae. The sequence continues at coordinate 819 of JAJKFI010010173.1, forward strand.
TCCAATCCCCTCTTAAAGGCATCAAGACCAGATGCCATCACCACATCCTGTGGCAAAGAGTTCCACAGATTAACTACCCGCTGAGTAAAAAAGTACTTCCTTTTATCTGTTTTAACTCTCCCAACCCTCAGTTTTAGCAGATGTCCCCTGGTTCTGGTGTTTTGAGAGAGGGAAAAGAACATCCCTTTATCGACTCTATCCCTTCCATGCATAATTTTGTATGTCTCAATCATGTCCCCCCTCAGGCGCCTTTTTTCTAGACTGAAGAGCCCCAAACGCTGCAGTCTTTCTTCATAAGGGAGGTGCCCCAGCCCCGTAATCATTTTTGTCGCTCTCTTCTGCACCTTTTCCAGCTCCACTATGTCCTTTTTTAGATGCAGCGACCAGAACTGGACACAATATTCCAGGTGCGGCCTTACCATCGATTTGTACAATGGCATGATAATATTGGCTGTTTTATTCTCAACCCCTTTTTTAATTACCCCAAGCATGGAATTGGCCTTCTTAATTGCTGCCTCACACTGGGTCAACACCTTCATTGAATTGTCCACCAGCACCCCAAGATCTCTCTCCTGAGCTGTCATGGACAGCTCAGAACCCATTAGCCTATAGGTGAAGTGTTGGTTTTTTGTCCCAATGTGCATCACTTTACATTTGTCTATGTTGAAACGCATCTGCCATTTGGCTGCTATTCCCCCAACTTGGAGAGATCCTTCTGGAGCTCTTCACAATCCTTTCTGGTTTTCACCACCCGGAAACGTTTTGTGTCATCCGCAAACTTGGCCACCTCACTGCTTATCCCTGTCTCCAGGTCATTTATGAATAAGTTGAAAAGCATGGGCCCCAAGACAGATCCCTGGGGCACTCCACTTTTCACCTCTCCATTGTGAAAATTGCCCATTGACCCCCACTCTCTGTTTCCTGGCCCTCAACCAATTCTGGATCCATAAGAGGACCTGCCCTCTTATTCCCTGACTGTGAAGTTTCTTCAGCAGCCTTTGGTGGGGGACTGAGTCAAACGCCTTCTGAAAATCCAAGTATATGATATCCACAGGTTCACCCACATCCACGTGCCTGTTGACCTTTTCAAAGAATTCCAAAAGGGTCGTCCGTGAACAAGCTGGCTGCCTGCGGTGAGAGTTTCGTTCTCATTATGCTTGAAGGTGCAATTACAACTTAGCCTTTTGAAGATAAATTGAGTGGGAAGTTTGGGGAAAGACTGCAGACTGCTCTGACTATCTCTAACTGGGTCGTTAATTCCAATCAATTCTAAGCCAGAAGCGTTAACTCCTCGGCTTGTATACTCCTGCTGCAACCCCCCTATCGCCATTTTGAAAGATTTAGAGCTGAATCATCAAAGCCTGTCGGTGTAATGTACAAGACCTTTACATTCTATCTGTGTATTGCTTAAGCTCGGCAGATGTGATAACAACGCAGCAGCTCAGGAGTCAACATCATTTTATTTTGGGTTGCTGTTCCTGTGTTTCACTCTGGTTACTACCAGAGCTCAAGCCGTTAAAAGGATCAAAGCAGATAACCCTCAGAAGGGTGCCCAAAAGTTAATGGACGACTACTGTGTGCCTCCGTCATTAGCCTTAAAGTATGTTGAGCAAGGCATCAATGTCCCTAATAGGGGATTACATCACCCTGTAATTAGGGACTCCTCTGAAGACCATGTGTCTGTTTTTCAACACACTTCTAGAGGCTATAATAATAATGGCTTGCCTCTTGCCAATGAGGAGGCTGAAATCTCCATTGATAATGGGAACTGGAATTTAGACTCTGTGCTCTTTGAAAATCTCACATGGCCAGATGCCCCCACTCTTAATACCCCTGGCTTTACTATTTCCCCAATTCAAGACTGCTTTTCTCAAAACCCTATTCATAATCCTCAGACACCATTATCTCCCTCAGAAGGTCTGATACAGCATTTGTGCCTCCAGCTGCGGGATCAGTGCTGCCTTATGGCTGAGACAGTCAAGAATATTTTTGTGAAGTTAAACAATTTTCATCAAGAATTGCTGGATATGAAATCTATGATACATTCCAATGCTAATTTGTTTAGTGCCGGAGTTTTGAGAGCAGCTCCCCCTGGTGCCTCGACAACGCTATTAGACAATGTTTCAGTGTATCCCTGCCTTAAAGGAGACTTGGGTGTTCCATCAGGCTCCGGTAACAAGGAGCTGTGGCCCGGCTATTCCAATAGCAGAGAATGCTTTCAGCAACCAATGTTCAACCAGACTCAACCAACTTCTCTGTCAAATCTTTGCCTGCCCGAGCAAGACCCTCCTTTATTGGATGAAGCATCTTTCGACTTGTCATTTTCAAATGAAGATCTTGTAGTTGTAGATGCGTGGCAGGATTGTGAAGTTTCAATAACATCTGCTCAGCCTTTGGCTGGTACGCCTGAAGATCCTGATATCCGGGACTGTCATTCCCATTCTATAGGGTTGGAAGATACTTTAAGTAATTGTGTCATTACATCCCAACTCGAGAAGGCAACAAATCACAAGGAGTATTTTATTTCTATTTATAACTGGCCTTTGGGGCGCTCAAATAATTCATGGATGACTGCAAGAGAGGTCAGACTCTCCATATTAAAGACGTTGGGTAAGGACTGGCCTCATGTGGACGCTTTTTCCTGTGTGTGCCGATACCCTCTCATCTCTACTGCAAAAAGGGGAAGAATATTACTAGTCTTCACTAATTTAGAACTAGCGTCATCTTTTTGGAATTTGTTGTACAAATTTGAATTTGAGCACATATCCTTTAAATGGGGTGCTAGCGGGAAACACGATGGCAGCCCTTTCCCCCCAAGGAAAGATATATTGCCCCCAAGGAGGCCCCCCTTAAATTATACCACCAGAAAGCGAAAGACTAGGACCTTCACTCGGGCTAAGTCCAATTATAGTTTAAGGAACAGTACGAAGTTAGCAGGGAGATCTACAAGATATGTGGGGAAGTCCGATTTATGTCCTTTGTATGTAACATATCCTAATAACATTACTGAAAGCCAAGCTGATCTCAGCTTGGAGCAACGACCTTTAAGGGAAATGGGGGAGTCAGCGAAATCGAGACTCCAACTACCCCCTAACCAGCGCCAAACTCATTATGCAACTAAGAACGCTGGTTCATTCCCTTGTAAGACTGCTACTTCCACTGTTTTGTCAGGCAAATCTTTGGATATTGCTCCTCCGACCCCTAAGGACCCAGCTTTGCTTTTGAACCCTCTTGCTGTACAGTTACCTTTGTGGGGGCCTGAGAAATTATTAAGCTTGCCATTTAGGAGGCTCTCATCATGCCACGATGCAGTGGAAAGTACTGTTAAGGCAGCCCCGGATTCGAGACCGGGGGCCTTGTCTTCGACTGTCCCCCAGTTTTCCAAATTCACTCTATATGATTGACTACCTCCATACATAGATCAAATGGAAACGAGGGCTTATTCACAAAATTCAGCTAATTATTTATCCATTTAATTCTTTTGTGGAACATAGCTGGCTGGAAAAACAAAGCCAGAAATAAGGAGGTCCTAAGTTATTTGTCTCAATTTGATATTATTTTGCTCCAAGAAAATTGGGCGCTTGAATCTGTGAATATTGGAGGATATAAAGCATTCGATTTGTTGGCTAAGAAGACACACAGAAAGGGTCGTCCTATGGCGGGTTTAACTACGTTAGTTAAAACAAAATTTAAATCTGAACTTATCTTATCACACCAGGGCGCTGGCAGTATGCTAGCAATCAAACTGTCAGTAAATAACATCCAGCTTGTTATTATAAATGCATATCTACCACCGGATCCGGCCGCAGCTGCTCGTATAGCACAATGGGAGCAGCTATCTGATTTTATTGAAATGCTTGTGAGGAAATGTCCCCACGCCTTTTTATTTATGGGAGCAGATCTGAATGCGAGAGTGGGATCGAAGACTGAAGTAATCAGCGCCAATTTGGCCGAAGTTAGGGAATCATCTTTGCCTCAGTGTTTTGCACTTCCGCGAACTTCCAAAGATACTTGTCTGAACCTGGCCGGCAGGTCATTAATTAGAATGAGCCTGCAACATGATATGATCTGGCTAAATGGACTGTGCCAATTTAATTCGGCATCAGAATTTACCCATGTGTCATCGTCTGGCTGTAGTGTGGTGGACTATATGTTGATCTCTGCGGGTCTATTTCCATCTGTACTTGATTTTGAGATCTCTGACTTCAAACTTAGTGATCATCTTCCATCGCTTCTTAAGTTACATATGGAGGATATGATAAAACCTCCCGTAGTGAGTGATCTGGGGAAGGAGAAATTCCTTACTAAGTTGGTTTGGAAAGAGTCTTCCCTCCAGAAAATTCACCACCTCTTGGATAACCCACTAGGAAGAGAAATGAGATCCAACATCTTTTCAGAAAATGACCCCAATAATATAATTGCCACCTATGACAATCTTGTACAATATATAGTGTTCAATCTTAAACAGCCACCCAAAGGGGATACCACTAGCCTGGGTCCAGCTGACAGGGGATGGTTCGATGCAGATTGCCAAATTACAAAACAATCACTAAGGAAAGCTTTTCTGTGTTTCAGAACATTGAATACGGTAGATACCCTTAAACACTATTTCACTGTGAGAAAACAATTTTTGGATAAGATCAACATTAAGAAAAAGTTATTCATGCACAACCAATGGCAGAAACTTTTTCTAGCTTCTGTGCAGAACAATAGCAGAGCATTTTGGAAGCTAGTATCCCCATCGTTTAGGAATGAGATTTCGGAACCCTCCTGTATTCCCAGCCATCTCTGGGTACAACATTTTCAAGCCTTATTTTTTGATCAGTCTGTTCGGAATTATACTGATCAAAAATCTTTAGGACCTAATTCAACGGTGCTTCAAATTCCGCTTGATCTGATTCAGGAGGCAATTCTGTCGCTAAAGTCTGGGAAAGCATCTGGGCCAGACGCAGTTAGTGCGGAATGGCTGAAGGCGGACTACATATGGTGGTCCCAAATTCTTTATGTCTTGTTCTCCACTGTAAGTCGCAGTGGACAAGTTCCTGCCAATTGGCGCAAAGCCATTATTGTCCCTATTTATAAAAAAGGGGACCCTAACATCACAGGGAACTATAGACCTATAAGTCTATTATCGCTACCTGGGAAAATATATGCGAAATGTCCCCTTTATCATCTCCTTCAGTGGATTAATCAACATAGGATATTGGGAATTGAACAAGCAGGTTTTAGAAAAGGAAGATCTACCGTGGATCATGCTGTTGTACTAGCCCATCTTATCTCCAAATATACGGCCAAACCGAAATCGAAATTATTCGTGGCATTCTTAGATCTTAAGGCGGCCTTCGACAGCGTAAATAGAGAACTTTTATGGGAAAAATTGGAGGCCATGAATATTGAGGAAAATCTGCTCAGAGCTATTCAGAGCCTTTATAATAATATGTCGTGTCAAATTAGACTGTCCCAGGATGGAAGGCTCTCAGAAGATATCCCTACCAACAAGCGAGTTAAACAGGGTTGCATTTTGGCGCCGACCCTGTTTAACTTATTCTTAAACGATCTTGCAACATCTCTGGAACAAACTGAGGGTCACCCCCCTAAGCTGGGTACGAAGAAAATCTCCCTTCTGCTGTATGCAGACGACGCGGTCCTCCTATCTCAAACTCAGCAAGGTCTACGCAACCTGATCACCAGATGTTTATCCTATCTTTCAGCTAACAAATTGCAGCTAAACTTCAAGAAATCCAAGATTGTTGTATTCGCTAAAACCTGGTCGCCATGTAGTTGGATTTTCGATGGGGAAAGAATTGAACAGGTGAAAACGTATAAGTATCTTGGTATCCATTTTTCATACAAATCATCTTGGATACAACAGAGAGATGCAGTAATTAATACAGCTAAATCATCTGCCTTTGGCATCTTCAGATTTTTTTATGGTAAAGGTGGTCAGTATATTCCAGCGGCCATAAAAGTTTTCAAAACTAAAATCATTCCCCAAATCCTTTATGGCATTCCTGTCTGGATGAAAGCGTTTAACTGTGATTTGGAACGTCTTCAGGCGTCCTTCTTAAGGAAGGCTCTAGGCCTCCCTAACTGCGTACCATATGCTGCATTATGTCTGGAAACAGGACAGCCAACAATAGAGACCATAGCGTGGGCATGCATGTCTAGATTCTGGATTAAATTCTACTTCAATGCTAAAAATGACAACCTTTTATACTATCTTTTGAAGGAGCCACAATATATGGCCGATAATTGGATCACTAAAATGAAGAAAATCGGAGTTTGGTCGGACATATTAGGTGCGGTCTCTCAGATGGATGCACTCCGATTGATCCAATCCAGACTAAGAGACATAGAACTGCAAGAGCTATATAGTGCAGCCAACACTCGATGTTCTCCCTTGTACTTACCAATCTCGGTGGCGATTGGGAAAATGCCTGCTTATTTTGCCATATTAGAAAAGCCTCAATTAAGAAGAGCTTTCTCATTAGCGCGGTGCAATGCTCTGCCATCGGCGGTGTTACGAGGCAGATTTAAGAAAGTCCCCTTCTCAGAACAGCTGTGTTCCTGTGATATGAAAGTAGTAGAGACTCTAGAGCATTCTTTTTTTCATTGTCCCCGCTTTCGCGATTCCCGTTACCAATTACTTGAACAGGTTATCTGTACTCTCCCTAAAGCACCCGATCAAGCATGATTGGGTAGTCTTTTAGAGTCAAATGACCCAGATATAGTTAACAAGGTCGCTGCTTTTTTAAATTGTATCGTTTCTGTTAATTCAGGAGCGTCATATCTAGTTTAATGAGACCAATCGATATTTTATGGGATATGTATTAATTTTGTACTTATATGCCAATAAAGGTATCTTATCTTAAGAATTCCAAAAGGTTTGTGAGGCAAGACCTACCCTTACAAAAGCCATGCTGACTTTCTTTTAGCAGTACTTGTTCCTCTAGTTATTCAGGTTTGTGTAAGACAGTAACTTGTTCAGAACCAGGACATGAGGGTGAGGGAGGGCAATTCCCCTTCCTATGATACATGCTGCTAGGAGGAGAGATACCACAAAATTTTTCATAATGGAAGCACAGAAGTCCTATAATTCCTAACACTATTAATACCACTACAAGAATATATTCCTAGCTACCCAACTTAACCCCCAGTGCTACCACTACTGAGGTCACAAACACAAGCAATGCAATTATCCTTGAGCATATGAGTGTCCCCAAAACACATTGCCTGGACCAGGAAATAATCCTTATTGGTCCTTTGTTTATGCAGCAGAAAGTGCAGTGCGGTTATTACATCATAGACAGAGTAAATTTCTTCTCCCTGGATGGTAAGGATAGTCTGGATGGGTTTTCCTGGGCCTCCTGTGATTCTACTGGTTTCTGTTAACACCCATATATTTACATTGACTTGCTTTGCATAATAAGTATGGTACACAGAATGAGGGCAAATATAAATACTGAGCACTTATCCTTCTAACACATGATCAACAAAGATTGAGTATGCAAGCTCGCTAGGTAGGTCTTGGAGAGGATGACTCATTTCCCATTTAATCCAGTTGCACCGTGGGTAGACTGGTCAGCTTCCGGTGCGATCAGGGCAGGGTGGGGCAGATCCTAACCTTCCACTGTGCGTAGACTGATCAGCTTCCGGTGTGATCAGAGCAAAGTATTTTTTCTTTCAGGGCCTGTAATGTCGAAGCCTCAGCTTTAGGTCTTCGGACTCAGCAACATGCCTCTCCTGGGTTGCCCTTTTTACTCTAGTGTGGTGGATCCATGCTTTTATTCCTGCCACCTTTAAAGCAGTTGGGGTTGTTAATAAAATCATGTATGGCCCATCCCATTGTGCTTTTAGTGACTCTGCTTTCCACCCTTTTACCCACACATAGTCCCCTGGTTGGTATCCATGAGCTTTTTCTACTGTAGGGATGGGTTAATTTTCTTCCACCCACCTATGCATCTTATGCAAGGCCTGCCCTAAATGCTTTAGGTCCTCTGTGACCTGTTGGTCCCCTATCTTTTGCAAATGGGGCAAGAGAGGTTTGAGGATGGGTGGGGGCCTTCCAGACAACAGCTCAAAGGGGTTGCAACCAGTGGTGTCATCCAAATGATTTAGGAACAGGTACTCACTTTTGATTGGTACTTGTCTGGGTCCGCCCACTGGAAGTGACACCATAAGCCGGAAGTGATGTCATGGCAGGAAGTGAGGTCATAGCCAGAAGTGATGTCATGATTGTTGCCATGGATGTGATCATGTTTGTAATACCTTCAGCTTGTGGCTATTGCTTTGCTTTCTAGAGATGTGTATATACATATTTTGCTTCAACTGTTTCCTGGTTAAATAGCAGGCTAGACTGTACTAGATTGTGAGCCCTTTTGGGACAGGGAGCCATTTAACTTTAATGTTAAATGCAAGGAGCCGGCAAGGAGCAGGAGGGGGAACGGGCGCCCACCGGGCTGCGCGAACATGTGGGCGCCCGACCAAGCACCGGGCTGGCCAGCAAGGAGCAGGAGGGGGAACGGGCGACCAAAAAAAGACCGCGTGGGGGCTGGGGCTGGGGGGAGGCTGCAGGAGGAACTGGGACGCTGGATCTGTGCGGCTGGAGGGAGCGGGAGCCCCAGGCAGCCTACCTTCTCACGCTTGCTGCCTTTCTTTTAGCAGTACTTGTTCCTCTATGTGTTTTAGGATTTTATCTTTGATGAGGCTTTCCACCATCTTACCCGGAACAGATGTTAGGCTGACTGGCCTGTAGTTTTCAGGGTCCCCCCTTCTCCCTTTTTTAAAGATTGGCATGACATTGGCTATCTTCCAATCCTCTGGCACCGTGGCCACATACTTGAAGGGACAAGTTGCATACTCTGGTTAAGAGGTCAGCAACTTCATTCTTTAGTTCCTTAATAACCCTTGGATGTATACCATCTGGCCCTGGTGACTTATTTATATGTAGTTTATCAATTTGATCTAAAACATCTTCCTTATTAACCATTATCTGATTTAATTCCTTAGTTAGGAAGGACTGTTCGGGCTGTGGTATCTGCCCAAGTTCTTCTGCTGTGAAGACGGACGCAAAGAATTCATTTAATTTCTCTGCAATCTCCAAGTCCCCTTTTATCTCCTCTTTCCCTCCCTCACCATCCTGCGGGCCAACTGCCTCTCTGGCAGGTTTTCTGCTTCTAACATATTTGAAGAAGCTTTTATTATTTCCCTTTATGTTGCTAATGTTGGTTGCTGCTTCTGGCCAATCCTTTGGTCTGCCGCTTCACCAGAACACATATTGCGATGGGTTCTTCCATGTCAGAGCTCATCTGCATATCAGACAAGCTGAGCAACCTGACAGCTAATCTTATCTGCCAAGAGAAACCTGGGGCTCCTGCTGGTGAGTTTGCACCCGTCACGGGGCCCCAACCAGGGTACATAAAGCCCAGGCTGTGGCACCTGAACTCCACTGCGGAGCAGCC
>JAJKFI010010174.1:7006-18094 GCA_029204185.1 Lerista edwardsae
TCGGCTCTCAATGAAGCATTTTCCACACTCCAGGCATTGATACGGTTCCCACTCCTTCCTCTTTCTAGTTTCTTTTTTGGGATCACTTGTGAGGAGGTTGAAATCCTCCCCCTGGCAAACTTCAGGTTTAGTTCTCCATTGCTGTGCCGGGGCTGGGCTCCCCTCCTGCCTCCCTGGTCTGTCTCCATCCTCCTGGCCTTGGCTGCTGCTTCCTAGAACAGAGAGAGAAGCCTGATTATCAGGGCAAGACAGTGATGGGACCTCTGAAGTGCCTTCCTGGACAGGGAGACTCAGAAGGAACCTCCCACGGATTCAGCAGCACCGACTCCCAGGAAAGGGCGCGCAGAATCGCAGCCCTGCTCAGCGGCTGACTCTCCACGGCCTGTTGTGGAGAAGGAGCACAACTGTGGCTGCCACTTGGCCTGCTGGTCCGGGGATGGCGGCAGCCGTGTGAGCCCTGGTGGACAACCTTTCTCTGGGGAATCACAAGGGGGGGGGGCTCCCTCTGGATTCCCTCAGGCCTCACAGGAGCTTGCGTGTCACGGCACCCTCTGATCAATGTCAAAATGTTACTTTGTACAGTGGAGCTTTTCTGTGAGCAGTTTCACTCACGAAGATGGCATTGAGGTCAGCCAAAATCTCACAGCAGCCTCAGGAAGCACACAAGGTGCCTGCATCCTGTGGCCACTTCCTTCCCCCTGGCAATCTGAGGGAAGTTTCTCCTTCAAAAACCAGGAGGCTGCAGACACCCATCACGGCTTGTTCCCTGCGATGGACCTTTCTTCTAGAAATCTGTCCTATGAAAGGCTCCTAGGCCAGACGCCATCACCACCTCCACAGATGGTTCCACAAGGGGTTCCACAGATTAATTACCTGTAGGGTGAAAAAGTCTTTCCTTTGATCTGTTCTCACTCTCCCAACACTCCATTTTAGTGGCTCTCCCCGGGTTCTGGTGTGGGGAGAGAGGGAAAAGAGCATCCCTCTATTCACTCTGTCCACCCCAAGCAGACGTTTATACGTCTCAATCATGCCCCCTCCTCACGCACCTTTGTTCTAGAGTGAAGAGCCCCAAACGTTGCAGTCTTTCCTCAGATCTCTCTCCTGAGGTGGCACGAAAAGCTCTGAACTCATCAGCTTATATGTGGTTTTGATTTTTTTGCCCCAATGTGCATCGCTTTATAGTTGTCTACATTGACACGCATCTGCCGTTTTGCTGCCCATTCCCCCATTTGGAAGAGATCCTTCTGGAGCTCTTCACAGTCCCTTCGGGATTTCACCACCTGGAAAAGTTTTGTGTCATCCGCACACTTGGCCACCGCGCTGCTTATGCCTGTCTCCAGGTCGTTTATGAACAGAGATGAGAAGGCATAATCAAAAAATTGATTATGGAATGTTTTATTTTAACACGATGAATAAAATATTTTAAGACAAGGTGTTCAAATATTTTCCATATCATTTCTAAAAAATATGATTGAATTTTATGTCCATTCATTGAAACTTAGTCCCACTCCCTTCTATACACTTCTCCCCTCTTCAATTCTTTTTATGAGAATGGGTTTTTTATTTTTATTTAATACTGCAGAGAGGAAATATGAATCATTGTTACTCCTGGATTTTAAAAAATTGTTTGGTGGAGGTTTTTTTCTCTCTTCCACATAAACTAGTAAACAGTTGAGGAGATTGTGGCTCCATTTGTTACAATTACATATAAACAAAGTAAATTCTGTTTGTAATAATTGTTTGGATACACTATATTTTTAATATGCTAGTTGTGATAATTTTATGCCAAGTCAAATTGTCCATGGTCATATTTTATCCCCATATTTTAAAAAGGGGATAAAGGAGATCCATCTAATTACAGACCCATTAGTTTATTAAGTATAATTAGTAAACTGTATGCTAAACATCTTTTAGAGAAATTACAAGATTGGGTCAATTCTGAACATCTCCTTGTTGATGAACAAGCAGGATTTAGAGAGGGTCGTTCCACAATTGACCAATGTTTGGTTCTTCAACATCTGATCCAAAAATATATGACTGCTAAAACTACCTCTTTATATACTGCGTTCATAGATTTAAAAGCAGCATTTGACTCCATTCCACGTAACAAACTCTGGAGAAAGCTGGAAGCAATGAATATTGACCAACGGTTGTTATTACTCATTCGTACTCTGTATAGGGATACTTCCCTTAAAATAAGATGTAGCACTAAGGGTCATCTTTCCAACGCAATCCCTACATGGAAGGGTGTCAAGCAGAGCTGTATATTGGCTCCCCTACTTTTTAATCTGTATATTAACTCTATGATTTCGCATTTAGCGGCTGTAGATTGTCATCCCCCTATGCTGGCTGGAAGACATATTAATGCACTTTTATATGCAGATGACGCGGCTATACTAGCTAGAACACCTGTGAGCCTTAGGAGAGCTTTAAGGAGATTGTCAGTTTATTGTAAAGAGGAAGGGTTGACCATAAATTATTCTAAGACCAAAATTATGTCATTTGCCAAAAGGCCCAAGCAAAGAAATTGGGAAATAGATGGTCAAAAGATTGAGCAGGTCTCCCGTTTCAGATATCTGGGGGTTGTATTTTCTGCTAATGGAGCTAGGAAGGATCATGGGGAATATGTAGCTTCTAGCGCCCAGAAGAGTGCGCAAGCAATTTTGCACTTCTACCGCACTAAGGGGGCACTCTATATCCCGGCAGCATTGAAGTTATTCAATGCCAAAGCGCTTGCACAACTCCTGTATGGAGCTCAATTGGGACAATTTAAAAACATTACCCAATTGGAAAAAGTACAATCAATGTTTCTTAGATCGCTTCTTGGAGTGCCTAAGTGTGTTTCTAATGCCTTTTTGAGATTGGAAACAGGGCAAATAAGAATAGAAGCCAAAATTTGGATCACCATCTTTAGCTATTGGCTAAAAATTCAATATTGTCCCTTGGGGCTGATTGATCTTATTAGAAAGGAGGAGTCTAACTCTCATTGGACAAAGATGGTGGTTGCAAAAGTGAAATCTATAGGGTTTTCCCCGGAATCTCTAACGAGTATTGGGTTTGATCAAGCAAAATTACTTTTGGTCCAATGTATCTCTGATATAGAAAGACAAGATAATCTCGCTAGATCTCCAGGCTTTTCATTAAGTGTAGAACGTAGGAATTTAGTTCGACCTGCTCCGTATTTAGCTAATATTGAAGTGCCTAAATACCGAAGGGCTTTTACTTTGGCTAGATGCCATTGCCTTCCATCTGCTGTACTTGAGGGAAGATTTAATAAGATCCCCTTTGAGAACAGACTGTGCCCTTGCGGAGCTGAAATGCCCGAATCAACTACACATATTCTTTTATATTGCCCATTTTATAGTGAGCTACGTGATTCTTTATTAACTCATCTGATTAAATCAGTACGTATGGATTCAGTTGGAACCACTGACTTTCTATTAGATGATAGTAATTTTGTAAATTCGTTGGCAGTCGCCCAGTTTTGTTCAAGGGCTATAGTGATTCGGAACCAAATAAGACAGATAAAAACTTAATCCACGTTTGAGGGTTAAATATTTTAATGTATCCTATATTAAATGGGGTTGGTTAGTAATTGAAATATGTTGTGAAATTTTGATGCCAGATAACTAATTGAGAGTCTTAATTTATTCTTTTTAATCAGGTTGTTTGTTTAGTATATTCGGCCCATGTAGACTCTCTATTGTATGTTTTAACTTTTGTGCTGGTCCTTGACCATAAATAAAGATTACTACTACTACTACATATTTTATGTTCCTAAAGGAATAGACTGACTCTCAGTCTGAAAAAGGCAAAAAAAGTGCTAAGGAAGCATTTTTTTCAATTTTTCTGAAACTTTCAGAAAGTTTTTTTCTGAAAAGAACAGAAAGAAACTGGTTTTTCCTAGCTTCCAAATTTCCAGAATTTTTTACACCTCTCTGTGTAAAAAGTTGATAAGCACGGGTCCCTGGACAGATCCTGGGGGCACTCCACTTTTCACCGCTCTCCACTGTGAAAACCGTTGACCTCACTCTCTGCTTCCTGCTCCCCAACCAACCCTTAACCCATAAGAGGACATGCCCTCTTATTCCCTGACTGTGGAGTTTTCTCAGCAGCCTTTGGTGAGACTCCAGAGAGGCAACATCCACGGGTTTGGCCACTTCCACGTGGAGCACTCAGACAGATCCAGCTCCGCTCCATTTGGTCAGCAGCAGGAAACTACTGGAAGCGAGCAGAGAGGTGGAACGTCAACCTCGACATCACCAAATGAGGTGCTGCACCAGGCCCCCAACCTGGACTCTGAACGTCATTCCCACAACCCGGATAATACACTCCTCTGCTCCTTTGGGTAAAGCTATGGAACTCCTAGCCACAGGAGGTGGTGAGGGCATCTACCCTTTTAAAGGTGCCTTTAAAAGGGGACTGGACAGATTTCTGGAGGAAAAGTCCATCATGGGCAATAGGCCAGGATGGGTTGGGCAACCTCCTTACTTTCATGGTAGGCTACTTCAGAATGCCAGGTCCAAGGGAGTGGCAACAGGATGCAAGCATCTTGCTGTCTACTGAAATCTCCTAGGCAGCTGGTGGGCCACTGTGAGATCCAGGAAGCTGGACTAGGTGGGCCTTGGGCCTGATCCAGCAGGGCTCTTCTTAGGCTCTTATGTCCATCGGCTCCAGTCCGAGCAGCCCAGACCTGGCAGGTGTTCTAGGGTGCAGCGCTCCCTCCCTTCCCATCCCCCACTCTCCACCTTCGGTTTGGACATGCAGCTGAGTGGGAACAGACGTGGCGGTTCTGATCCGCTGCCACCAATGGTGAAGAAGGTCAAGAGATCTGGCTCCTGGAGGGGCGCCCTGGGCAAAACCCCTCCCCCAGAAGAGCTTCCAGGGGTTTTAGGGCACTCCCTCTGAAAGTGGGGCCTGCAGAGCCGGGAGGCCGACTCCGCCCCAAACAAGGCAGACCGACTGAACTGCGTCTTCCTTTGCCTTCCTTCCTGGCTATGGAAACCTTTTTCGGCCCAACAGGGAAAAACAGCCTAAGCCGGCTCGAGGCTGTAGAGAAACCTCACACAGCATGTAAAAAATGTGGCTGTCCTCTGGTTCTGGGTTGGTGGGAGAGGGAAAAGGCCACCCCCTTATTCCCTTGCCTTACGTGATACGTGTTAGGCTGTGAAGCTGTAGTAGGCTTAAAGAGACCAGACTAAGGAATTTTGTAGCTTGGGAAATAAAGAGAGAAGTGTTATGTATGTAGTGATTTCATCTGTGGGAGAAGCAATTAGTTACCCAGGATTGGTGGACCAATCACTGGAGATCTAGGCTTGGGCGTGGTTGAGTGGTTAAGTATTTTAGTGTGTGTGTGTGGGTTGTTTTTAACCTTGTTATGTATGTTGTGTCGGAATTAAACCGTACTAAAAGGACTTATGCTTTGTCTGGTTATGTTGGACCCACAAACATAACAGTGGCGACGAAGGTGGGATTTCAAGCCTGAGCCTGGATATTGACGAAAAGAAAAGTTATGGCTGTTCAAGGACAAATGGAGGCGTTTGACCCGGCATTCCCAGAGTTGTGGGAGACGTACGCTGAACGTATGGAGTTTTTTTTGGAAGCTAAGGCAATTTCAGATGCTGTATTGAAAAGAGCAACCTTGCTTAGCATTTGTGGAGCTGCAACGTTTGAAATTGCTCAAAGTTTGATGGCCCCAAATGAATTGAGAACTACACCTTATAAGGATATTATGGGCCTTCTAAAGAGTCATTTTGCACCACAACCTTCTCGGATTGCACGACGGTATGCCTTTTATAAAAGGGACCAGGCTGTTGGAGAATCCATTTCAGGTTTTGTGGCTGCCCTTCGCCAGTTGGCAAGGAGGTGTGAGTTTAACAACCTGGAGGAAATGCTCTTAGATCGAGTGATTTGTGGTTTGGAAAATCAGAAATTACAACAGAAAATGTTTGCTAAGGAGACATTGACTTTCCAAGAAGCAATTAAAGAATGCTTATCATTTGAAAGGGCAGAGGGTGCCATAAAGCAGTTGCCTTCCTCCTTAAAACCGGAGGTAAATCATTGTAAAAGGACGGATAGGAATGGTGAAGATCGGGGAGAAGTGTTACAAATCCATAGAGGAGGACGGGGACTGAGTAATCAACAGATAGCACCAGCCCTTCAATCAAGGGACCGGCAAGAGACTGAGAGCCAGGGTCAGCGTTCGTGTGCAAGTTGTGGGAGAGCACATGAACGCCAGAATTGTCATTATAGGAATTTTAAATGCAAAAAATGTTTGAAATTAGGGCATCTACCACAAGTTTGTAGAAGCAAGTTTGTAAGGGGGTCCATTCGGGAAATTGGTAGTAGTAGTGATAATGAAAGTAATCAAGAATCTATCCTTCAGGAAGAGCTTTACACTACTTCAGTATACCCTGTACAGAGTTTGAGGTTAACAACTAAGGAGAAGATATATGTGAAGGTAGAGATTCAAGGGTCTCCTTGTAAAATGGAGGTAGATTCAGGTTCAGCATTATCAATTATTTCTATGGATACTTATAAACGCCTTTGTCCAAATGAGAGTCCCAAATTAGAATCAGCAGGGCTATTGCTAACAGATTATCAAGGAAATCGGGTCCCTCTTCGGGGTGTGGGTAAGTTTAGAGTCCAGTATAAAGATTTTGATGGACTTTTAGAATTGGTTGTTGTAGAGGGACGTCGTACCAGTCTTTTGGGACTAGCGTGGTTTGGGCCATTAGGAATTCAAATAACAGGTGTTCGGAACATGGACCAACAAGATTCTGAGGCAGTTTGTAAAGAATTTGCACAGGTCTTTGAAAAAACTTTGGGGTGTTATAAAGGTCCAGCAGTGTCTTTACAGTTAAATCCAGCTATTATGCCCATACGCCTGAAGGCTCGACGAGTCCCATTTGCATTGAAATCTAAGATTGAAGAAGAGCTTGATTGTCTAGTTAAGCAGGGGTTTTTAGAACCAGTATCGCATGCACGTTGGGAAACGCCTATTGTTACCCCACTTAAGCCCAATGGGGATGTGAGAATTTGTGCTGATTATAAGTGTACAATCAATAAGGCATTGCAGCAACATGCATATCCAGTTCCAGTGATTAGCCAGCTATTGACCTCTCTTGCAGGTTCTAAGGTTTTTGGAAAGTTAGATTTAGCTCAAGCATATCAGCAGTTACCTGTTACTGAGGAGACGGCAGAAGCCCAGACTATTGTGACGCATAAGGGCGCATTTAAGGTGAAGCGCCTGCAATTTGGGGTTTCTGTAGCACCAGGGATTTTTCAAAATCTGATGGATACACTCCTTAAGGGAATCCCAGGGGTTATTCCTTTTTTTGACGATGTTTTGATTGCGGGGGCATCAGAAAGTGAATTTAATAGTCGTCTTCGGGAAGTCCTCCAGCGTTTCCATTCAGCAGGCTTAAAGGTAAAGAGAGAGAAGTGTATTTTGGGGGCTTCAAAGGTAGAGTTTTTGGGGTATCTTATAGATGCAGATGGGGTACATCCAGCCCCGGGAAAGGTACAGGCTATTGTAAATGCTCCCCCTCCTAGATCAAAGCAGGAATTGCAAGCATTTTTAGGAATGCTAAATTTTTACCATTCTTTTTTGCCACATAAGGCAGTAGTGGCAGAACCATTGCACCGGCTTTTGGATAATGGGGCTCCGTGGAAGTGGGGCCAATTACAAGAGGTTGCCTTTCAAGAAGTAAAAAAATTGCTTACTTCTAATTCTTTATTGGCTCATTTTGATGAGTCATTACCAGTTGTTCTGACATGTGATGCTTCCCCTTATGGTATAGGGGCGGTTTTAAGTCATAGACTGCAGGATGGCCGAGAAGTACCAGTAGCTTATTACTCACGGACTTTATCGTCAACAGAGCGAAATTACGCTCAAATAGACAAAGAAGCCCTGGCCATAGTAGCGGGGGTAAAAAAGTTTCATGATTACTTATATGGGCGTTGTTTTTCAATTATAACAGATCACAAACCCTTGCTGGGTCTTTTTGCTCCAGATAGGCAAACACCTCAAATTTTGTCTCCTCATATGTTGCGCTGGTCTATTTTTTTGTCAGCATATCAGTATTCCTTCAGGCAAGGAGTATCGATCAGGCAAGGCTATCGGGCATGCAGACACTCTTAGCCGTTTACCATTGCCGGGTTTAGGGCCAGATCTGGCTCCAGCATATGGTATTATGCTTCTAGAATCTCTCTCAGAGCCACCATTGCATGCTTCCATGGTAGCTTCTTATTCAGCTAAAGATCGTGTTCTTTCCCGTGTTTTGAATTGGGTTTGGCGAGGGTGGCCAGGAGGCCAAGTAGAGGCTGAGTTTAAAGCATACAAAACTCGCCAAAATGAGCTTTCAGCACATAAGGGCTGCCTTCTTTGGTATGGGGGAGTCGAGTGGTGATCCCTCCGAAATTAAGAAATCAAGTTTTAGAAGCTTTACATGAAAATCATCCAGGAATAGATGCTGCCATAGAGGAGTGGGTACATCGTTGTAGACTATGTCAGGAGTCCCGGCCAGAAGTGCCAAGAGCTCCTGTTCAACAATGGGAGACTGCTCGCACTCCATGGTCAAGGGTACATATAGATTTTGCAGGGCCCTTTCAAGGTCAGAATTTCTTTTTATTGGTAGACTCATATACAAAATGGTTGGAAGTAGTACCAGTTACTGTGATGACTTCAAGAACAGTTGTTAGGGCCCTTCGTAGGCTTTTTGCTACTCATGGTCTACCTGATGTTATTGTATCCGATAATGCTGCACAGTTTACATCTGTAGAATTCAAAGATTTCATAGGCAGGTATTTGATTTGGCATGTAACATCAGCCCCGTTTCATCCATCTACAAACGGTCAGGTAGAACGAATGGTGAGAACTACTAAAGATTCTTTGAAGCGAATTGTTCAGGGGGATTGGGATCATCGGTTGGCAGCATTTTTGTTTAGCCACCGAGTGACCCCTTGTACGACTACGGGCCGTAGCCCTGCAGAGATGTTAATGGGGCGGCGATTAACAACTCGTTTGGACAGATTACATCCGGATCATACGACGGACAAATTGCCAATGGCAGAGACACAAGAAGCTGTTCGTAGTTTCAGTCAGGACGACTTAGTTTATATACGGAACTATGCCAATGGCCCAGTGTGGATTCCAGCAACTGTTTGTCGGGCTACAGGTCCAGTTTCATATGAAGTGGCTGGCTCTGATGGGAGGATTTTTCGACGTCATTTGGATCAAATGCCCCGCCGTGTATCCGATTCAGGGCCAGTGTTGTTTCCCCCTGTACTCCGAGACCAACAACAGGAGGTGCTTGGTGCAGGAGCCGGTCAAGACATAACATGACTTAACATAACAGGAAGAGGAATCTTTTTCAGCTCCACCAGGATCCACTGATGTGGGAGTGTCTCGGGAGAGTCCTACAGTAGGGGTATCGGCCCCAGCGAGTATTCCAGAGAACCCATTAGAACAAACTAGAACAGTAGAGACTCCTGTTCCAGTGCCACGTCGTTCTGTACGAGAACGGATACGGCCGCGTTACTTGGAAGATTATGTGTGTGGACCCTGAACAATTCTTGGGGGAAAGGGGTGTTATGTATGTAGTGATTTCATCTGTGGGAGAAGCAATTAGTTACCCAGGATTGGTGGACCAATCACTGGAGATCTAGGCTTGGGCGTGGTTGAGTGGTTAAGTATTTTAGAGTGTGTGTGTGGGTTGTTTTTAACCTTGTATGTTGTGTCGGAATTAAACCGTACTAAAAGGACTTATGCTTTGTCTGGTTATGTTGGACCCACAAACATAACAGAAGAGCTGCTAGTTAAGGCCACACGGCACAGCTGTGCGCTGTGAAGTACCTGCCGCAAGGCACACTCACCTGAAGTAAGTTACCACTGTAGTGGATATAAGCAGCACCCAGAAGCTTCTCTCAGGTAATGTGAGCTACAATGTGTGTGAGAGTCTCTCTCTGTGTGAGCGTTAGTGTGTCTCCCACCTGCTTGGCAGTATCTGCTGTGTTCTGTGACCAGCGTGTGGCAGTGTAAAGAGCCAAGGAAGACTAGGCCCTGGCTTGACTCCATTTTGATAATACAACTTTATCTTGCAGAAGTGAGCTGAAGCTGCAAAAACAACATTAGCTGATAGTAATCAAGCTCATTCCTAAACTCAATCAAGCAGCAACCTATCACCTTCTTGGTCTGCAAAAGGTGTGAGGTTACAGCTGAGGTCAGGGCAGTAAATTCAATCATGGAGGTTCCATCAGCTGATAACGCAATCAGGAGAGGGCGACCTTTAACTTGATTGGCTAAATGGTTGTGCCAAAAAGGTATAAAAATACCAAGGATTGGAGAAGATTATCATCATCCACCATCAAGACTTCAGAGCAACAAGACTCCTGTAGACCAGATCTGATGAAACATCTACCTGAAGACTTCACTTAGCAAGACTAAAATGATGGTCTTGGAAGCAAGGTAAAACTAGGGTCCAGTAAGAGACAGGAGCCTAGTTTTCTATATTATTTTAAAAGGTATCTCAGTTAATTGCTTGTAAGCTTTCCTTAGTTGTAAACCCTTGTTGTAAATAAATTACAGTTAATTCAATTAATGTTTGGTTTGTCTTTGGGAACCAGGGGAACCAGTTTGTTAATTGGACACGCTTACCAACTATTGGAAAAGTCCAAATAATTGGGACTTGTATAGTCTGGGAGGGCATTTAGAAGTTAAGAAATATTCTTTAGGCTCTGACAAGTAGTAGTGGTTGTAAACCTTGTTAAAAAATAGGTCACCCCCTGCTGTAAAGAAATCGCAACTCATAGGGGCCCTGAGCAGGTTATAGGGCATATGAGTCTGGTGGTTTAAGGCAGTATACGATGGACTTGGAATGTGTGTTGAAGACGTCCTGTGGAATTACTTATTACTGCCTTAAACATCTGATTGCCTCCTGTGTCTGGACCCAGACTGGACTGCTGACAACTCAACCTGCCTAATCCTTGGAATCATTCCGAATCCAAGTCGTAACTAAGGTGCCACAAGGCCTTTTGCCTGGTTGGTTCGTTTACGTGGTTGCTGATCTTCATGGGCGCTTGCTTTCC
>JAJKFI010010178.1:0-25494 GCA_029204185.1 Lerista edwardsae
TAGGATTGAATTGTAAATTCATACATGTATATATGTATATATGTATATACGACAATTGCTATTAGGGTAGTGATCATTTATTGCAATTAGGAGTTGTTTTTCAGTTTGCAACATGCCAAAGGTCAATTTTTAAGGATAGGCTTTATGCAAATACAGTGATTAGAGTCAGTAAAATAATTGAAACGGTAGACCATGAACTGACAAACTCCATAGCAACTGACTAGATAAAGTATGGAATTTTTTTTAATTAAACATATTTGAATTATAGAGGAAAGAGTTTCTTTTCCATTGTTAATATCAGTGCCTATTTATAATATTATTAATTAAATAGAACACCAAAAGATTCTTCTTAGAAACAGATAATTGCTAGATCAATCCTTCGTGGAAACATTACAAGAGGAATGTAACATGTAGCTACAAGTGTAATAGAATATATAGTATTGGATATACTAAGAGCTCAGTCCAATCCAACTTTTCAGTGTTGGTATGGCCATGCCAATGGGACAGTTCTGGCACTAAGGTCATAGGATTGAGTCCTAGGTCACTAGTACCATGTGAATTTATTCCAGTTTGTTTTTCCTCTCCTACTTGTACTAAAGCTGTGAGCTTTGCCATTGCCGAATAATCCCAAATTCCTTCCATCCACCCAAGGATAGTGCTACTTTTTCAGAATCTTGTATGAAATATTCATATATTTGAAAATGCATGCCTCGCTGCATGCCAGCGCTGGGGTAGGATTGCGCCCTGAGTGAGGATCCCATGAAATATAACATGTCTTTTCCATTACTATTTCCATTATTATTTCAATTGCCTTTCCATACAACAAGATTTGTACAGAAGGCAAATAACTGCCTTAAGTATGAATATCTTATTGAACAGAATCAATGAATCTCTTAATGCTGAAGTCAAAAATCAATTACTCGGGATGACTTTTCCCTGTTTTAAACAGTGTAGGTACATAGCTTAAATCCACATTTTTTTTATCTTCCTTCAGAGTTCCTGTAATGAGAAAAGGCAAAAATCTTCACGGAAAAATGAAGCTGCCTAACAAACTGGTCAGAACCATAGTGCGTATCTTATTATTTTACCTATATCCCATCCTTCCTCCAAGGAGCTCAGGATAAAAGAGATTATTGCGTTTTATCCTCACAACAGTCCTTCAAGGTAAGCTGGATGCAAACAAAGTAGCTAGCTGAGGTCATCTTGTGATCTCCCTGGCTGAATAAAATCTGAGGGATTAACACAAAAACCGACTTTAGCAAAGAACCTTACTTGGACAGAGGGAGAGAACTGCATTCTTACAAAGGCTGGAACAATAAGAAGCTACTAAACAAACAGCCCAATTAAATCCAAACAGGAGAGAGAAAATCACATGTAGGTATTGTCGACTAAGGTAGTAGAGACCAGCATTTACATACCTGCAGACCAGCTATATACTGGGTGCTTCAACACACACAGGGTGCAATCCTAACCTAGAGTTAGGCTAAACAAACAGGCCAGTAAGTTTGGCTGGCACAAGGGACACCATAAAGTATGTTTTGACCAGCCTAACTCCAGGTTAGAATTGTGCCCACAGCGTTGTTCTTACAAAAGAACCGGGGTTCCCCTTCCATCATCCCTGCACAACACTCTGGCTACTATATCACAATAACTCCATAACCCAGAACTGTCCTGCTACTTGAGGTCTTTTTAATTAGCAATGGTAGGCTGGAACTCGGGAACTTCTGCATGCAGATTATTTGAGATGGGCATGGCCTGGAATGTAAACAAGATGTCATTTCCTTCTCCCACCAGAAACAGCCATCAACATGAATGGGTCCACTGTAACAGTGTTTGTCTTCTTGGACTTCTCCGGCTCCCACAGTGCCCTAGTCTTCCTTTTCATTCTGGTCTTAACGTGCTATGCAACTGTCCTTATGGGAAATTTGCTCATCATGGTGACAGTGCGGTCTGAGCCCAAGCTCTTTCAATGCCCCATGTATTTCTTCCTGGCCAATCTGTCTCTCCTCGACATGACTTTGGGCTCAGTGGCTGCCCCGAAACTAGTGACGGATGTATTGAATCGTGGTGGTACCATTTCTTATGAAGGTTGTATGGTCCAGATATTTACTATCCACCAACTTGGAGGTACAGAAATGTTCCTCCTCACTGTCATGGCCTATGATCGTTATGTGGCCATCTGTCACCCATTGAGATATGCCACCATCATGGACCGGCAGCGCTGCTACAATCTAGTCCTATTTTGCTGGGCAGCAACCCTCATTCATGCCATTTTCCAGACATGGGTTGTAGCAGAACTACCATACTGTGGGCCAAATGTTTTGGACAATTTCTTCTGCGACATCCCACAGGTCATCAAGCTGGCCTGTTCAGAGATCTATGTAAGTGAGATCCTCTTGGTTCTCAGTGACAGTGTCATCATTCTGCCCTGCTTTGTGACTTTGCTGATTTCATATGCCACCATCTTGGCCACCCTCTGTGGCCGTTTTGGGAAGGATGGCAGGAAAGCTCTGTCCACCTGTGGCTCCCACCTGATGGTGGTCAGCCTCTTCTATGGGCCCATTGTTTTTGTGTATACAAAGCCCTTCTCCAGCTCCGACGTGGACAAATTTGCTGCAGTGTTCTACATGGTAGTCACCCCTGCCCTCAATCCCCTTATCTATACTCTGAGGAATGAAGAGATGAAGGGAGCCATGGGGAAGCTGAAAAACAAATATCAACATTTTGTGCTGCCTCAACCGGAGTAGAAGACTAGAACTCTTATTTCTTAGCTAATCAATGGTTGTGCATATGAAATTCAGAGCACAATCCTAACCTGGATTTAAGTGGGCATAGTTAGGCATGCAAAGTTTGGCTGGCAGAAGGGCCACCGTAAAGCACATTTGGCCCACGCTTGGAGTCAGGAAGAATGGCATACATCTGTGTCCTGGCGTCTCTGACTCTGAGAGTGCAATCCTAACTGCAATCGTAACTGCAGTTAGGCCAACGTAAGCTACACCAATAAAGTTTGGCCAGTGCATGGGCCACCGTAAAGCATTTTGAGACTACTCTCAGAGTCAGAGAGGATGGCTCATGTCTGTGTGCCGGCCTCTCTGACTCCGAGAGTGGTCAAAACATACTGTATGGTGTTCCTTGTGCTAGCCAAACTTTACTGGCTTAGTTTATGCCGGCCTAACTCACTTTAGAATTGTACCCTGAGAATGGTCCAAACATACTTTACGGGGTCCCTAGTTCCAGCTAAACTGTGCTGGCCTAACTGTGCTGGCCTCACTCCAGGTTAGGATTGTGTCCTCACTGTCACGAGGGCTTCAGATAGTCTATTTTCTCAGAGCAACTTCTATGTATTAATATGTGGACCTATTTCTTGGATTGCCCCATTCCACCAACATTACTTGCTAATTTTAGAACATCAGAATTGATGATGCATGAGAATGTAATATTTTCCTTTTTCTTGTATTCCATGAGTCCCAAGATAGGTTATTGTTGTTAGGTTGATGATATGAATTAGAGCTTGTAAATAAAGTGTAAATGAATTTTTCCTTATGAGGTCTATGGCAGTGTTTCTCTATGGTCGGGGCCCACTTGGTGGGGAGTGACCTCATGTCAGGTGGCTCATGGAAAGCTGGGAGCATCTGTCTTAGAAGAGATCTAACTCTTGCAATATTCCTTCTGTGGGTGTTAACAGTTTGAATTTTCAAGTGATCATTTTTTTTCAAAAAAAAAATTGTTTTTAGTTCAGTGCATTTACATTTTATTTTGTCCGAATCTTGCTTTCTATCAGGGATGTTTCCTGGTTGTGCAATTGCTTCAGTTCAAGAATGCCAGTTTGCATTCCTGGGGTGTCATTTGATTATGTCACAGTGTTTTAGTTTAGTTTATTACGGTCTTAGACCAGTACAAGATGCGTCAGCTTAATTACACAAAATGTAATCGTTAAATATAATCTTATGTACATAAATGCGTCACAAGTGCACAAAACAAGCATATGGACAAATAAGCCAGAATCCAAAACAAACTCAAGATTACACATAGAAGGCACAGTAAAAAGGGGCAAGAAAATGGAAAAAGGACTCTACAACATCTGTAAGATATAGGGAATAGTGACCAAAAGGAAAAAAAAGGGGAACTTATTATACCTTCTTTGGGACACTTAAAAAGGGTCCGCATTAAATCTGGGTTATAAGGCAACCACCATTCCTTGAGGTCAATTCAAAAAGAGATTAGACAAAAATCAACCAACAGAGAGGGTTGACTGAGAAGTGGCGAGTATAGAACTCAATGCCACAGGATCACTGAGATGACTATTTAAGGGCCAGATTCCAAAAAGATCAGAAGGGCTCCCAAGGGGCAGCCGAGTAATTTAACTTTAACAGTAATTTATTTATACCACAATGATAACACATGTGACTTTAAAACTCATGGAAGACACAGTCATTCACAGAAATACCCCTACTGACAATATACAATTGGAGAACTGGCTGGTTGACAAACTTAGCAGAGTCTCATATAATTGGCCTACAAGTTCTCCACAGAGTTAATAAAATCATAAGTCAGAGGGGGAACAGTTTGAGCCTGGGCATCAACTAAGGTAAAAACACCCCCCTGTGTATGTCTGACCACAACACAGGAAGGGGATAAGGGAACATGTGGGGTACGAGAGGTTAAATCAAGGATTGACGAGCTTCTGTTAAGGAAATAAGAAACATCACAATAATCTAAATCAAGCGAGGATCCAAGATACACTGAACTAGGAGAAGAGCCACTTGAACACTCAGAGCCATAACTTGTCCTCTTGGGGGGGGGGGATCTGCACTTTTTTAGTATTTCCAAGTAGTTCGTCTCTGGCTTCTACCAACATCTCAGCCACTCTTTGCTGTTCAGAATGAGAAAGTTGCTTGGCAGCAGTCACACGTTGATTAATCAGTGCCTCCAGATGCTCACTCATTTAGAGGCTACTGTCTCGCAAGGTGTTAGGGGAGCAGAACTACAAGGAGGACAACACACGTGGGTAGGTTTAAGGACAGAGGCAGACTGAAGGGGGGGAAATCACCCCCATTGTCTACAATGGTCTTAGGCTCAGCTGCAGGAGTAGTATCCTTAGACTGTTGCAGAGTGGGTAATATGGAGAAGGCAGATTTCAATTTATGAAGATAATTTTCTAACAGAGAGATGTCTTCATTCACCTTGGAGAATCTGAGGGGAGAACAAACACCAGCCCTACCTCCTCTACTACCCTCACATCCAGTGTAGTCATGCACCCGGTTCTCACCGGTTCCCGAGAACCGGTTTCTAAATGAGCTGGCCCCGCCCACAGCAGCTGGCCCGCCAGTGCTGTCATGCAGCTGGAACGGCGTTCCAGTTGTTACAATTAGTGGACTCCGCCCACTTAACTCATTGCTGGCTCCTTGTTTTTTTTGCTTCGGGTTTTTTTTTGCTCCATTTTTTTTTGCTTTGCACTTCGTGTTGGTGTGTGTGTTTTTTGCTTTGCACTTCGTGGGTTTTTTGTGTGTGGCTCCGTTTGTTAATTGGACCAGAAAACAGGGCCATTTCCCACCCATTTGAATTTGAATTTCAATTGCAAGCAGAGGCAAATCTAAGGGAGCGCAAAGCTCTTAAGTTTTGAAAGAAGCCTTACCTTGCAGTGGAATCACTCCTCTCCTGCACCATTTTAGCCAATCCTCACAGGGAAAAGCAACATCTTGGCGTTGCTTACTGGCTACAGCAGCAAGGGAGAGGAGCAGTGGTGACATGGAGGGGAAAGGCACCAGAACGTGCATTCCAGAACCTAACCTTAGGGCTGGCTCCGCCCACTCATCGCTGGCTTTGTTTTCTGTTGTTGTTTGCTCCGTCCCCCAGCCTCTCTGTTAAGTGCTCCTAGAAATGCAGACCTCTCTCCCCCCCCTTGCAGGATCGCCCCCCCAGCCTCTCTGTTAAGTGCTCCTAGAAATGCAGACCTCCCTCCCTCCTTGCAGGATCGCCCCCCCAGCCTCTCCTTTAAGTGCTCCTAGAAATGCAGACCTCCCTCCCTCCTTGCAGGATCGCCCCCAGCCTCGCCTTTAAGTGCTCCTAGAAATGCCTTTCCTTTCAGACTTCCCTTGCAGGATCGTTGTGCATGAAGAGATTTTGTGTGAGCACAGAGCTTAGCATTGCTGCACTTCCTTGTAGCCTGCAATTCACTATATCGATCTTTGTGGAAGTTGATTTTCCCTGTGTTTGGAACTGTGGTGAGTTCTCTAGAAAAGTGTAAAGGGAAGATGTACACGTAGTTGTTGTTCTTTGTGGGTGTCATGAAATTGTGGTCTTATGTGAACCTGGTTAGTTGGGAGAGAACTACTCAAGTGTAAATGGCTCAGGTGGGAGTGATTAGTTCATTGATATAAAGTTAAAAGCCTCAGGGAACAGACCCCTTTGGCTGCTCTCAGGGAAGGTTAGCCTCACTATGTGCTGTGGAAGCTGGTTGTAGTCAGTCAGTAAGGTAAAAATCCTATAGGATTTTTTTTTGTTGTTGTTGTCCTTTGAGTTCCTCTCAGTTAAGTTATAAACAAAGGGGTTGATTATTGTCATTTTAATATTCAGGTTTTATGGTACAGAGCCTCTGTAGTTTATTTATAACTCTTAATATATGTCAATAAAATTGGGTTTTTTACTTCTGTTATTTGGCTTTCTTTTAAGAGGGATTTTTGCCCAGGAGCTCCCTTTGTTGTGTTGAGCCTGGGCTGGTGGCAGCAGCAGCTACACCTGAGGAGGGGAGTTACACCCCCCCCCCTCAACAGGTTAACTAGATTTCCTCCCACAAGGTTTGTTGCTTTTATTGCTGGAATCTTAAATGATGTGGGTACTACTTTAAAGCAACATTATTTGACATAGTGAAGCACAAGATTTCTCCTGTCTCTCTTGAGAAGCAAGAAATTTCTTGTGAATATGAGACATAGTCTGTGACCATTCATAGGTCTACTAAAATGACATGCAGCATCCTGTTGGTCTGGATGGCATCAAATGAAGCTTGAACTGGGGATACTGTGGACTAGTAACTTGCAAAGTGGATCACTATATGATGTAAATCCAAGTAGGAATCATAGTTCAGTATGATGGTTTCTGTGAATTAAGCTGTTGTTAAAGGCTGGTTTTCCCTCCTGCCAACTCTAAAGTTTGCACAGCGTTGATTACCCAGCGCAGTTATTTACAGGTGATAATTATTATTAATTGGGCATGATCCAGTGTAATTTAAGTGCTTTTAGATTGCATTGATTTTGAGTAGTCAAACATGTGCTTAACTCTCCCTCCAGTTGAAATCCCTAAGACATAAAGACTGATCTAAACTGTTTACTCAGAAGTCAGCCCCATTATTTTCAGTTGGATCTTCCAAAAAGACAGGCTTATACTTGCAGACTTATGCATATATATTGCTGAATGGCTTACTCTTTAGAAAGTGTGTTTAGAATTTCAGCCTTGAGAACTATTGGCTGAATTCTGCCCATAATTGTAAAGTTTATCCTATTTTCCTGTGTCATTGCATTCCTCCTACCTCCAAATCACTGACAGTATGATGGGTTTAGAAGACCTTGTGTACATTCTGAGAACTCTTTAGAGTATGGTCAGGCACACACAGCCCAAAAGAATTAGATTGGGAAGAGTTGACGTCCCCCTTCTCAGGCCTTCTAAACATGCTCTGAGAGTGATCTGGAATAGTTTGGGAATTGTTGGGTCTGCTTGATGACATCACTTCCTGCCATGACATCACTTCCGGTGGGTGGACCCCAACAAGTGCCAATCAAAAGTGAGAACCTGTTTCTAAATCATTTGAATGACACCACTGCTCACATCCATGGTTTAACAAACAAGGCTGGAAGGCCATTCCTCAATTGAAGTAACAGGGAAAGAGGAAGTCAGGCCAGTTTTCCTTAATCCAAGGGGTCTCCTTGGCAACAACGGTTTAATAAAATCCTGGAAAACCCATCTCGGTATTATATTGGGTGCCTTCCGGCACAATAAGGCGGGGTAAAAATCTAATAATAAATAAAATAAATAAATATTAAAACTGTTCAATAGGCATTTCCTTTCAAATTGCAGCGTAGGTATTCGACCAGAGTTGAACTTTAGGAGCACACGAGTTGCAGACATATAGAAAGGAAGATATTTCACTGCCTTTAAATCGACAGTAGCAATATGAAGGCCAAGGAGCTTGGAGATGGTACTTCTTGCTTGAAGATGCTTGAAGATTGAGACATAAAAAAATTATGCACGGAAGGGATAGAGTCGATAGAGGAATGTTATTTCCCTCTCTCAAAACACCAGAACCAGGGGGCATCCGCTAAAAATGAGGGTTCGGAGAGTTAAAACAGATAGAAGGAAGTACTTTTTTACCCAGCAGGTAGTTAATGTGCCACAGGAGGTGGTGATGGCATCTGGTCTGGATGCCTTTAAGAGGGGATTGGACGGATTTCTGGAGGAAAGGTGCATTGTGGTCTATAGGCCATGATGGATTGTGCAACCTCCCTACATTGGTGGTGGGCTACTTCAGAGTACCGGGTGCAAGGGAGTAGCAACAGGATCCAAGCGTCTTCTCTCATGCCTCCCTGGGGCACCTGGTGGGCGGCTGTGAGATACAGGAAGCTGGACTAGATGGGCCTTTGGCCTCATCCAACAGGGCTCCTCTTCTGTTCTTATGAGGTCACTTCAGGCCATGACATTACTTCCAGGTTAATGAATATACTTTCAGTGGGTCCTAACACAAATTGGGTTCCAGTGCTAAATTTTTGGAGAACCACTGGTCTAAGTTATATTCCCTTGGATAATTAATTGATCTTTTCCTAAGTTCCCTCGCACTGCTACAAACCATTCTGAACATACTCCTGTGTATCAAGATCAATCTTTATGGACAGCCGTTCCACAATTTGGGAACTGTCCAGACACATCAATCACATATGGAATGTGATGCCAAAAGGTGTCAAGACTTATAGCCAATAATTAGAAATGAGTTGAACAGCACAATCCTATACCCCCCTAGCACTGGCGCTATGCTATTGCACCGGCAGAATGCTGTAGCAAATGTGCGTAAAGTGCGACTGCGACAGCGCTGTGGCATTTGACCAGCACTGCAAGCGGCAGTGCCAGCACTTGGGCGCCGCTGCGACCTTTGGCAGCGCCGGCCATGTGTCAGTCAAGTGTCGGCATTGCTCGATCTGTGCAGGACCTCCACGAGGGCATTCCAGAGGCGTTCCAGGGGCAGAACTGGGTGGTGCAGTGGGCGGAGACGGCCATAGTGCCATGTCCTAAAGCCCGTCCCTGGTCAGGGCAGCCACGATTCGGGCTGCTCCTGTCCACGTTCCTCTTCACCTGCAAAACAGCAGGCATAGATCCGAGTAGGCCCATAGGGGTGACCGGAGCTTATGCGGGTGCAAGAAGAAAACCTCCCCTTTTCCTGGATGTGCCTGCTGCCGCCTCCTAATGGGCTTTAGGATACAGCCCTGCTATGTCGGCCTTACTAGGCTGGCATAGTATAGGATTGCGCTCTAAAAGTGCTTTGTATGCATTTATGCAGGTGAGATCTATCATCACGAAGGATACCGTGATACCACACCATTCCGAGCACAGTCCTAATCTTGGGACTTGTGCCAGCCCAGGAGTGTCACAAATGCACTGACTCCCTGACTCTGAAAGTGGTCCATCCAAACATGCTTTAGGATGGCCCTTGTGCCAGGCCGGCCAAACTTTGCTGGCCTAACTGTGCCAGCCTCACTCCAAGTTAGGATTGTGCTCTCAGTTACCAAATATATGAACGGACTGCTTCAACTTCTGCTGATGTAACAGCCTCAAAAGTTCTGTTGTTTACAAGGACTTCAAACATTTTCATTTGTAATTAATTCATTTGGGACCGAATGAGACACTGTCAGCACTGTCCAGGCTGTGTTGTCATCACCACTAGGAAGGGAAAAAACCCCTGGCTTTCAATATAGAAATACAAGAAGCATGTCAGATAGGTAGATTGTATCAATGAGAACTTGAAGAATTGTGGCCTTGTAAATTCCAAAAGAGGTAAATAAGAATGGAGAGGAGAGATGAGTATTTTTACTCTAATTCTCCATTTGCATAGCTTCATGCAGAAGCTCATTTTCATTCACATTCTCAGTTCTCTCATTTTCATAAGAGCATCATCCTGGACCACCCCATTTTCCATCTCCATCTTGCTCACGTGGATTTCTTGGAGCTCTTTTCTGCACCTTTTCTGAGCCTTCTTGAAAGAGCCCAAAGTCTGGAAGATGCAAGATTACCTTGCAATGAAGAGCTGATTGCTTGGACGGAAGGAATTCACCCAGATCCCCTTGCAGTGTGAATTGCAATGAGGGTGAGAATCTCAGCGAAAGATGAATTCTAATATATCTGATAACTGCAGCTTGTCGCATCATATTGAGATATAGCAGGTATTCATTTTGTTTCTAACTAGCTTTTTGTTACCCAGCGTTGCCCGGGTAACAAAATGATCTTCCAGAGTTTATGAGTTTTGCACCTCTTCTCGCCCCCCACAACAACGGGGGCCGAAGCTGGACTCCAGTCGCATCGGGAGTATCACTGGTCGTCTCAGCGACCCCGGAAACTACGGACTTGACGCCAATTTCGCCCATTTTCGGCCATTTTCACTTCCGTGCCCCTGCACACCCCCACCCCCTGACCCCGCAGTGTTTGTTGCCAGGATACAAGGCACGCGCATGCCGAGTCTGGCGCCAATCGCTCCAGGCGTCACAGCGGGACATGGCAGTCATCTTGTTTTGCACTCCTTCCTGCCCCCCACACTGGGGGGGGCCGAACCCAGACTCCCACGGCGTCAGGAGCATTGCTGCTCGGCTCGGTGACCCCGGAAACTACAGATTCATTACTGATTCCGGTTGTTTTTGACCGATTTATGCAGGGACCCCTGCGTACCCCCACCCCTGGGGGCGCTGGGGGGCCTGACCCCTGCAGTGTTTGTTGCCAGGCCGCAAGGCACGCGTGTGCCAGGTTTGGTGCACATCGCTCCAGGCGTTCCAGCATGGCATGGCGGATGTTTCCTTTCGCACCCCTTCTCACCCCCAATGGCAAGGGGGGCCGAACCCAGACTCCAACTGTGTCGGGAGCGTCGCCGCTTATCTCAGCGACACCGGAAACTATGGACTCGACACCGATTTCGGCTGTTTTTGGCCATCTTCAAGTGGGGCCCCCTGCACACCCCCACACCCCGGGGGTGCTGGGGGGGCCTGACCCCCTCAGTGTTTGTTGCCAGGCCGCAAGGCACACGCGTGCCGAGTCTGGTGCCAATTGCTCGAGGCGTCGCAGCGGGGCATGGCGGGCATCTTGTTTTGTACACCTTCCCACCCCCCACGTTGAGAAGGGGCCAAACTCCCACGGCATTGGGAGCGTCACTGCTCACCACAGCGACCCCGGAAACTACGGATCCGATGCAAATTTTGTCCGTTTTCTACCGTTGTCACGTGCGTGGTGAGTCTGGCGCCAATCGCTCTAGGCATCGAAGCGGGGCATGGCGGACGTTGTGTCTTGCACCCCTTCCCGCCCCCCACACCGAGGGGGGCCAAACCTGGACTCCCACGGTGTCAGGAGTGTCAGCACTCGCCTCAGCAACCCCGCAAACTACAGATTCAACGCCGATCACAGCTGTTTTCAACTGATTTATGCAGGGCCCCCTGTGTACCCCCACCCCCGGGGGCGTTGGGGAACCCCTGACCCCCACAGTGTTTGTCGCCAGGCCGCAAGGTGTATGTGTGCCAATTTTCGTGTTCATCGGTCCAGGTGTTCCAGCAGGGTATGGCGGACGTTGTGTTTCGCACCCCTTCTCGCCCCCCACGCTGGGGGGGGGGAACCCGGACTTCAACGGCATCGGGCGTGTCGCCGCTCACCCTGGTGACCACAGAAACTATGAATTTGACACCGATTTCGGCCATTTTTGACCATTTTCACACGGAGACCCCCGCATACCCCCACCCCCAGGAGCGCTAAGGGGCTCTGACCCCTGCAGTGTTTGTCGCCAGGCTGCAAGGTGTATGCGTGTCAAGTTTCATGTCGATCGGTACAGGCGTGCCAGCAGGGCCTGGTGGACCTTTTGTTTTGCACCCCTTGTCGCCCCCCACGCCAAGGGGCCCCCAAACCCGGACTCCAACTGTGTCGGGAGCATCGCTGCTCATCTTGGCGACCCCGAAAACTACGGAGTCGATGCCAATTTTGGCCATTTTCAGCCATCTTCATGAGGGGCCCCCTGTGCACCCCCACCCTGAGGGCGCTAGGGGGGCCTAACCCCTGCAGTGTTTGTCGCCAGGCTGCAAGGCACGCGCGTGCCGGGGTTGGTGCATGTTTCTCCAGGCGTCCCACCACGGCATGGCGGACTTTTTGTTTTGCACCCCTTCTGGCCCCCCATGCTGAGGGGGCCCCAAACCCAGACTCCAGCGGCATCGGGAGTGTCGCCACTCGTCCCGGCGACCCTGGAAACTACGGACTCGATGCCAAATTCACCCGTTTTTGATCATTTTCATGCGGGAACCCCCACGTACCCCCACCCCGAGGGCGCTAGGGGGGCCCAACCTCCACAGTGTTTGTGGCCAGGCCGCTAGGCTTCTGCATGCCGCGTTTGGCACCAATCGGTCCAGGTGTTACAGCGGGGCATGGTGGACGTTGGGTTTCGCACCCCTTCTCGCCCCCCCACGTCGAAGGGGGGATGAACCCAGACTCCAATGGCATCGGGAGCGTTGCCGCTCATCTCGGCAACCCCGGAAACTGTGGATTTGACGCCGATATTGGCCGTTTTTGACCGTTTTCACATGGGGACCCCCACTTACCCCCACCCCTAGGGGCGCTAGAGGGCCCCGACCCCCGCAGTGTTTGTGGCTAGGCCGCTAGGCTTCCGCATGCCGAGTTTGGTGCCAATCGGTCCGGGAGTTCCAGCAGGGCATGGCAGACATTTTCTTTCGCACCCCTTCTTGCCCCCCACATCAAGGGGGGCTGATCCCGGACTCCAACGGCATTGGGAGTGGCACCGCTCATCTCGGCGACCCCGGAAACTGCGGATTTGACGCCGATATTGGCCATTTTTGATGGTTTTCATGCGGGGACCCCCATGTACCCCCACCCCTGGGGGCGCTAGGGGGGCCCGAACCCCGCAGCGTTTGTGGCCAGGCCGCCAGGCTTCCACATGCCGAGTCTGGCACCAATCGGTCCAGGAGTTCCAGCAGGGCATGGCGGACTTTTTTTTGCACACCTTCTTGCCCCCCATGTCGAGGGGAGGCTGATCCCGGACTCCAACGGCATCGGGAGTGGCACCGCTCATCTCGGCGACCCCGGAAACGGTGAATTTGACGCCAATATTGGCCGTTTTTGACCGTTTTCATGTGGGGACCCCTGCGTACCCCCACCCCCGGGGGCGCAAGGGGGGCCAAACCCCTGCAGTGTTTGTCGCCAGGCTGCAAGGTGTATGCGTGCCGAGTTTCGTGCCGATCGCTCCAGGCGTTGAGGAGCCTATGCGAGACATACATACACACACACACACATACATACATACACACCCAGGCTCTTCTATATATATATAGATGACAGAGTAGTGTATTCTTCTTTTTCCTAGAGCAGGCTTCCTGCAGATTCCTATTTAGAGAATAACTATGTTCTTCATTTCATAAGCTCTGTAAAATAAGCTTTCTCAGGGAGAAGGGTGCACATCTCTGTGCTGGTCTCTCTGATTCCAAGAGTGGTCCAAACATAGGTTATGGTGCCCCTTGTGCCAGCCTAACTCCAGGTTAGGATTGTGCTCTCAGGTTCAGTCACCCAGTTCTGTGTTCTGTGAGAAAAAGAAAGGTCTACTGAGCATAAATGCATGGAAGGTAAAGAACTGCTTAAAGAATGAAGTTCTTACTGAAAATAATGAAAGACGTTTGTATGTTAAAATAAAAAACAAGAAACATGGGCTTGCCCCTTCCTTGAGTTGAATAGTTTCTAGATAGGACCGTGGCTGAATCTATATTTTTCTCTTCCTTCAGAACTCTGGTAATGTGAAGAAGAGTAGAAGCCTTTGTGGAGCAGATGCTTATGTGGTATGTGATAGATAGATAAACTGTTGCAACAACTTACAGGACTGAAAAAGGCGGAGGACCACTGGACTAGAGCACCACCAGATAAAGGGGGAGGCGTCTAACATACCCCTTCAGATACCAGGAGACAGTGTCCCTGATATAAGAACATAAGAAGAGCCTTGCTGGATCAGGCCAAGGCCCATCTAGTCCAGCCTCCTGTATCACACAGTGGCCCACCAGGTGCCTCAGGGAGCACATGAGACAACAAGATGCCTGCATCCTTTTGCTACTCCCTTGCAGCTGGCATTCTGAAGTAGCCTACTTTTTTGCCTACTGAAGTATCCTACTGTCTTGCTCAAGTTCTTAGCAATTGTGCTAAAATAGTTTTCATTAATGCCAGGCTTCGTGATCACCATTTCTGCTCTCTCTCAGACTACTATTTGCCTACAGTAAGCAGGACTGGGAGAGCATTATGGGGGCAGGGAGTGGGCAGCAATGTAGTGGGGGCCAGGATCTATGGTGGGGCCCCAGTCTCATAATCTTTCTATCCAGAGGCATACGGAGGGTGCAGCGGGGCAAGGTGGGCGCTGCGTGTGCTTGCTGTGGTTTGGCGCAGTGGCGTGGACAAACCCACACACTTTTCACCGCCTGCCTTTCATTGTGCTGAAGGAGGAATTCCAGGTGTGAGGAGGTGTGGCCAGATGATGCAAGGGGACTGCTGGCTGCACTGCTGGACCACTGGCTGCAGCGGGCGGGCTTTCGCCATTACGCAATGGAACGCAGCGAGCACGCTGCCGATCACCGTGGAAACCCGCCCAGCGACCGCAAAAACCCCGCCCAGCGAACCGGTAGGCTGACACCACTGGCTACAGGCCATGATGGTTAGTGCAACCTCCTTACTTTAAGAGTCAGGCTACCTCAGAGTAGCCTGAGTGGCAATGAGATGCACATATCTAGTTGTCTTGTGTGTTCCCTGAGGCATCTGGTGGGCCCGCTGCGATATGCAGGAAGCTGGACTAGAGGGGCCTTTGGCCTGATCCAGTGGGGCTCTTCTTATGTTCTTATGAGGTCTCCTTGAATTAAGAAAACATTTGTTCTCTTGCCTTGTGTTTAGCCCCAGCAGCTTCTATGGGTCTACTCAGATCCAGTTCAATTCCCTATTTCTGAGTAAATTGAGTTGTCCATTCCATCTGAATCCAAAATTCTATGGAAAGCAAATAACTGCTAAGGTTATTAAAAAAAATTGCTGATCACAGACAGACCCTGTTGTATTGAAATACAAAATAAATTACATGGGATAAACCTTACCTGAATTGAATAGTTGAAACATAGGGCAATGCTTAAATTCATACTTGGCTTTACATTCAGAATTCTGTCATTGTGGAGAAGTAGTCGTCTTTGTAAGACACATGAATTTGCCTAATTTAGTGATCATAACAGTGGTATGTGTAGTACCACTTATATTCCATCCTTCCTCCAAGGGGCTCAGAACAGCACAACGTTTCCCCTTTTGCCCTCACAACAGTCCTTTGAGGTAGGCTGAAATGAAACACAGCCAGTGGCCAAGATCTCTCTGTGATATCCCTGCCTAAGTATAGGAGAAACATGAATCTCCACAACCTCTACACAACGTCCTGGCTACTCATCATTTTCTCTAGAGTTTAGCTATTGTGGAAGGTATGAGCTGCTTGCATGTCAGAGCTCTGTACATATCCTGTATGTCACTACAATGTGTGGGTAATGGGAAGACTAAAGAATCTGAACTTTCTTTTGAAAAACCAGCACCACGTGGTCAAGGTCCTGATGCCCGGCTCCCAATGCCTAGTAAAGTCTCGGCAGCCACAACAGAATCATCCTTTTCAACAGGAAGCAAGAGTGGCTACTATATTTTGCATTCCTTCTTCCCAGGGAAGCCAAAGCAAACTCTCCCAATGGAAAGTTGGCTAAAAAGAAGGAAATGTCATTTGTCGGATTTGCATGCAGAACAGGTTTTTCAGGGGGAGCACAAAGTCCTGAATATTGGGCTGAAATGTTCCTATGTAATAACCTGAGATAGGGGCCTGGAATTCCATCGATTCAAATAAGTTCAAGAACTTGTGGAGTATATTCATAGTTCCAGTTGGGAATATGACATGTGAGGGTTAACCGTTTTCTCCAATTCTTTCTCCAAATAGCACCACTAATCAAGATGAACGCATTGACCATTATGGAGTTTATTGTCCATGAATTCACCTCCTCCCACACTGTCCGGCTCTTCCTTTTAACTCTGGTTTCCCCCCCTCTACAACATCGTCCTTGTGGGCAACTTACTAATCATGATGATGGTTTGGTCTGATCCCAAGTTTTATCAGTGCCCCATGTATTTCTTCCTTGCCAATCTGGCTTTCCTTGACATAACTTTGGGCTCAGTGGCTGCCCCCAAACTGCTGACTGTTCTATTCAACAGTGGCCAAACCATCTCGTATGGAGACTGCATGGCCCAGATCCTTGCCTTCCACCTCTGTAATGCTGCAGAAATGTTCCTTCTCACTGTCATGGCCTATGATCGTTACGTGGCCATCTGCCACCCACTGAGAGACATAGTCATCATGGACCGGCAGCGCTGCTTCCGTCTCATCAGCCTTTGCTGGACAGGAGGCCTCATTCATGGAGTCTTCCAGACAGTGGTCACAGCTCAGCTTCCCCTCTGTGGCCCGAATGTGCTGGACAGTTTCTTCTGTGAAATCACACAGCTGAAAAAGCTGGCCTGCTCAGACATCCGTGTTAGTGAATTACTCTTCATGGTCAATGATAATGTGATAATTATACCCTGCTTGTTGACATTGCTAGTTTCTTATGTCACCATCCTAGCCACACTCTGTGGCCGGTTTCGGAAGGGTGGGAAGAAGGGTCTCTTCACTTGTGGTTCCCACCTGACCATTGTCTTCCTCTACTACGGGCTGGTGGTTTTTGTTTATACAAACCCGTCCTCGAATTCTCAGGCAGACAAAATGGCCTCAGTGTTCTTCACCGTGGTCACCCCTGCCCTCAATCCACTGATCTACACTCTGAGGAACAAGGAGGTGAAGGGAGCCTTGGGGAGGCTGAAAAGCAAGTGTAAACTTTTTCTGATGCTTCAACTGGACTAGATATGTGGAACAGAGGCGGAGGAAGGGTGTAGCTCGGGATGGTACGATCCATGAGCGCTGGCAGCGGCAAGGCGACATTGCGAGTAGTCCGCGGACTAACTCGTGCGCTATCTGGCCCACCCACCCTCCCTCGCGCCCGTTCCACTCCAAAATGGAGCTATTCCGGGAGCACGGAGGCATGGCTGGGTGACGCACGGGGGCGCAGCGACGTGCTGAGGGTGCGGTTTCGTCACCCTGTCATGGGCGCACTCGGGGTTCTGTTTGTCCCTGATGTGGAAATTCCTTTTCATGCTATATCAATTGTAGTGCACATAAGCCCCAAGAGCCACTGTCAAGAGGGCTTCCAACTGCCTGTTTTTTTCAGAGCATCTTGAACGACCTGTTTGTGACATTATTGCTTGGACTGCTCAGTTCACAGACTTTAATGTGAACAGGACAACATTAGAATGGATATTGTGTGTGAATACGACACATTTCTTTGCCTTCCATTTGACTAATACCAAAAGTCCCAAGGTAAATTATGT
This sequence comes from Lerista edwardsae, assembly GCA_029204185.1. NCBI lineage: Eukaryota > Metazoa > Chordata > Lepidosauria > Squamata > Scincidae > Lerista > Lerista edwardsae. The sequence goes on from JAJKFI010010178.1 coordinate 17,698, forward strand.
ATTTATATTAGGAACACACTAGTCATAGCATGTAAACAGAATGTAAAAAAAATGTATTTTGTATAAGGTATGCTTCCACTGGATAATCACCCTAGATACCCATCTATTTGACCAGAAATTTTTGCCAATAAATGAGCTGTGAATTGCCTCCTCACCTTATCAAATGGTCAGTCTTGTCAAGGGTCACCTTATCAAAATCTCAGGGCAGTTCAGGGGTTTCAGCTGCCTGATGATGGTCTGCAAAGTATCTGTGGACCATCTTTTATGATGGCAGAGAAATTCGGCAAGCTTTGCAGCTTAGCTAGGCACGGGGCCGGGGCCCAGGATGAGACTCTGGGCACAAACCTAACCGGGAGTTAAGCCAAAACAGTTAGGCCAGCAAAGTTTGGCTGGCACAAGGGACACCGTAAAGAGCATTTGGACCACTCTTGGAGTCAGGGGGGATGGAGCACGTCTGTGTGCTGGCCTCTCTGACTGCAAGAGTGGTCCAAACACACTTTACAGTGGCCCTTATGCCAGCCAAGGTTTGCTGGCCTAACTGGGCTGGCCTAACTCCAGGTTAGGATTATGCTCTCAGACACATGGAGTCCTGAAGATGTTTGTCAAGATTATAAAAGTGGAGACCATTATGGATGGCTGATCTACCATTTTGGAATTCTCAAGAGGCATCATTGATGTTCAGGTCTACCATATATTCATGGCTAGAACAGTATACACAGGCATGATTTATCTTATAATACCAAGTACTCTGAATACAATGGGATGGTGTGACACACACATACCCTCATTCTTTGGAAGGAGGTTAACATTGAAGGGGGTTGGGATACTGATACCTTCTCAGTTCCCCAATGCTTTGAGGGAGAACCTGAGTTGCATGGTGGCTAAATTTATCAGCCCAATCCTATGGGTCGTCCGTACGGTTGGAACTCATGCTTTGACCATTCAACCTGCTTTACAGCTGCATGAAATGTCGACCACTGTCACAATAGGTCTGGGACCTACACTAGCCTGGGCAAGATGGTGGGAGAGCGGTGCTGTGGGTGGGCGGGGGTGGCAAGAGGAGTAACTGGGCAGTTCTGGGGGGAGAGCGGGAGGTGAGGAGTGCGCAGGACAGGGCAGATCCCAGTTTGGCTTTGCTGCTCCTTGACTCTCCTTAGATTTACACCAGCTGTAGAGTTGCCTAGTTGGGTGATTCTGGGCCACTTACTCTCTTGCAGCCTTGCTTGGCTGTTGTAAAGAGAAAAGTCAAAGGGAATCAGGATTTCTGCTCTGAGAATGGATGGAGTACAATTTAGAAGAATGAATTGCTCCCACATCCGCAGAGGCCGGCTCTTCTTCCAAGGTGCTTGGAAGAAGCCCAGAAGCCCTGTGGAGCTGTGTTGTTTACAAGAACCACAAAATCTTTTTCATGTATAATTAACCCATTTGGGACCAGACGGCAATCTTCAAGATCTTTATCTAGGGGGGGGAAAAACCAGGTTCTGAATACAGAAGATGAATTCCATGGACTCCACACACCAGGAGGAGTATGGCAAGGAAAACTTGAGGAATGGGGATCTCTTAAACCATAGATGAGGTGAAAGATTTTGGGGTGCAACGAATGACTCTTCTCACTCACAGTCATGTGCACAGTTGCGTGGAGAAACATCGTTTCAATCAAATTGCACTTGCCTCGTTTCCACGTACCGTCCTTCAATTCCATCTCCTTCCTTTGACTCACCTGGATTTTTTCCACCTCCTTCCTGAGCCTACCTGAAAAACTCCAGGCATATGAGGATGCAACATGGCCTTGCAATAAAGAACTGCTTGCTGTGACGGAAGGTCCCCTTTGAGTGCAAAATGCAACAACAACGAGAACCTTTTTCTACAGATGAAATCTACCATATGTTAATGACATTCAGGCAGCTCGACATGTCCATGATCTGAACATAGAGCAGGTATGGATTCCATTTCTAATTACAGAATATTATTCACCAAATAACGGTTCCCATAGAACAAGTTTCCGGTATATTTATAGTTAATAGTGAAAAAAATATATTTCCTCATTCTGTAAACTCTCCCAAATGTAGAGATGACTATAATCTCTTCTCTGTCCATTTAACCATACCATTCTTTTGAACTCCTCTTCTAATTTGGAAGCATATTCTCACAAAAATGTGTGGAAGTTTCTACTTTTCTCCAAATGTTAATGTTTCTTGCTATTTCATCACCAATCAGTTTTAAACATTTTTCAGTATGTCGTGAAGGTGTGTGCTAAGTGGCAGAGTACAAATTATAAAAAGGGCAGAAAGCTATCAAAATGTAAAGGAAATATTCTGGAGGGCATATTTTAATAGAACCACAAAACTTTCTGAAATGAATACCGTCTGTGAATAAGCCAATGAGTGGAAAATAACAGTTGGATTTTATTAGAATAAATTACATTTTAAAATAAAATCCTACCTAAACCTCCATTTACTGACAGCTGTGTCGCATCCTATGGGGGAGTTGAGCAGGCAGAAAGTCTCCTTGGGCCATTTGTCCCCTTGCTCCAAGGTAAGCCCCAGCCTGGGCAATGGGTCAACTCACATCTTGCTGCTGCACACACAGTTATGTGGGGAACCAAACTGGAAGTATTTAAAAATGGAGTTTTCTTGAGAAAAATATGTGGTTGCTAGTCCTCAAGGTCTGACAGTGTGCTTGGAATGTCTAGTAAAATCACAGCAGCCACAGATCAATCATTCTGGAATGCAGGAAGTGAGCATGACTACCACACCCTGAATTCCTTCTCCCAGTCTCCTTCAGGCTTGCCAAAGCAAACTCTCTTAGGGCTCAATCCAGAGCCCTCCAGCGGGAGTGATACAAGAGTGCTGCTCGCGTTGTTGCCATAAAAGTGCCGTAAGGCATATGCAATGCAGGCCATAAGCTCTTATCGCCCGCACTGCAACACTGCCAGCTCTTTGCCACCTGGAGGCGGCGATGTGATGTTGGCAAGATATAATCTTACCCCTTGCTGGCATTGCAGGGATTCTGGGCAGGCGGCTGGACGTTCCTGGGAGAGGGAGGGAGAGGTGGCCTCCACTGCCAGATCTTACCCCTGGCGGAGGCTCGGGCACCTCAACACGGGGTTGCTCAAATCACTGCTGGTAAAACATCCAGTGGTGAGCCAAGAAGCCCCATTGCAGTCGGCGGGGCTTTCCCCAAGGAAAGGTGACAAACGTTCCCTTCTTCTGGGGAGATTCCAGTGGCTACCTGGCTGCCGCTGGATGCTACTTCTGCGCCTGTGGCAGCCACACAGTTCTGGATTGGGTTGCCCATCTGAAACTGGCTTCCAAAACTCATTAATTGGCCTGATGTGCAGAGCTCTTGGGAAACAGATCTTTGTTCAAAGAGACCCAACAGGCCTGGATATTGGGCCAACCATAGTTACTTCTATATGCAATACAGAGAATTGATCCACTAGCTCCATCCAGAAAAATAAAAGCCAGATGTTTTCAATTCTGTACATAGTTCTGGGTCAGGAATACGGGCGGAAGAGATGAGCAGGTTCCGGAGCGTAACAAGTCTCCCATTTGTTCCTCCCACTAGAACCAGCCGACAAGATGAACAGATCCACCATGACAGAGTTTGTCTTACTGGGCTTTTCCGGCTCCCAGACTGCCCGGCTGTTCGTTTTACTTCTGGTCCTGATCTGCTACACCACCATCCTTGTGGGCAACTTGCTGATCACGGTGACTGTGTGGACTGACACTAAGCTCTTCCACTGCCCCATGTATTTCTTCCTTGCCAATCTGTCCCTCCTTGACATATCGCTGGGTGCAGTGGCTACCCCAAAACTACTGACTGATCTCCTGGTTGGTGACTGTACAATTTCTTATGGAGGCTGCATGGCCCAGGTGTTCACCGCCCATTTCTTTGCAGGTGCAGAAGCTTTCATCCTCAGTGTGATGGCCTACGATCGTTACCTGGCCATCTGCCACCCACTGAGGTATGCAACCATCATGGGGCGGCAGCGCTGCTCCAGCCTCCTCATACTTTCCTGGGTAGGTGGCTTCATTCATGGAGTCTCCCAGACAATGGTCACAGCCCAGCTACCATTCTGTGGACCGAATGTGCTGGACAATTTCTACTGTGACATCACCCAATTAAAAAAGCTGGCCTGTTCCAGCATTTATGTTAGTGAGACCCTCTACCTTTTAAGTGACAGCTTGATGATTCTACCCAACCTTCTGATCTTGCTGGTTTCATATCTCACCATCCTGGCCACCCTCTGTGGCCGATTTGGGAAGGGTGCCAGGAAGGGTCTCTCTACCTGTAGCTCTCACTTGATGGTCATCTTCCTCTTCTATGGACCACTGGCTTTTGTGTATGTGAAACCCTCCTCCACCTCCCAGGTGGACAAAATGGCCAGCATGTTCTACATGGTGGTCACACCTGCCCTCAATCCCCTCATCTACAGTTTGAGGAACAAAGAGGTGAAGGAAGCCATGTGGAAGTTGAAACAGAAATGTGACCATTTCCTGCTGCCTCAACGGGAAGAGATGTGTGGAAATTCCTTTTGCTGCCAAATCATTTGTTGTGCGCACGAGACCAAATAAGCCCAATATAGAAATGGATTTTAGGTATGAGGTCCAGGGCATGCGACCTCTGGAGAAATAATAAACCTTGCCCTACATTCAGGGCAAAGAGGCACTGATTAAAATGGTTCTTCTCTTATATTTAAAGGCGGGGAGAATATTATTAATGTTCTTAGGACATTGTACCTTTTATGGCTCAATCCTTGCCAATTTTCCAGGGGAGATTCCCACACGGGGGAACTGAGAACTAGGATGGCAGGACCTGCTGGAATTGACCAATCCCTGTATATGTAAACAATAAACATGGCCATTTGTTTTCTTTCAAACACTCAAACTCGTACATACTTATTGTGGGGAAACCTGGGCAATCTCCCTACCCAGTTCCATAATCCTACTGCTGATCTCACAGGCTTTCATTTTGATTGTCCTCGAACCAGGATTTAAGCGGGCATAGTTAGGCCCGCAAAGTTTGGCTGGCAGAAGGGCCACCGTAAATGACATTTGGATCACACTTGGAGTCAGGGAGAATGGCATACGTCTGTGTCCTGGCCTCTCTGACTCTGAGAGTGCAATCCTAAACTGCAGTTAGGCTAACATAAGCTACGCCAGCAAAGTTTGGCCAGCGCAAGGGCCACCGTAAAGCATTTTGAGACTACTCGGAGTCAGGGAGGATTGCACATGTCTGTGTTTTGGCTTCTCTGACTCCGAGAGTGGTCCAAACTAAGGTGTTCCTTGTGCTAGCCAAACTTTGCTGGCTTAGTTTATGCTGGCCTAACTCACTTTAGAATTATACCCTGAGAGTGGGCATAGTTAGGCACGCAAAGTTTGGCAGGCACAAGGGCCACCGTAAAGTACATTTGGCCCACGCTTGGAGTCAGGAAGAATGGCACACGTATGTGTCCTGGCCTCTCTGACTCTGAGAGTGCAATCCTAACTGCAATCGTAACTGCAGTTAGGCCAACATAAGCTACGCCAGTAAAGTTTGGCCAGTGCAAGAGCCACCGTAAAGCATTTTGGGACTACTCTCCGAGTCAGAGAGGATGGCTCACATCTGTGTGCCAGCCTCTCTGACTCCGTGAGTAGTCCAAACATGCTGTACGGTGTTCCTTGTGCTAGCCAAACATTGTTGGCTTAGTTTATGCCGGCCTAACTCACTTTAGAATTGTACCCTCAGAGTGGTCCAAACATACTTAACGGGGTCCCTAGTTCCAGCCAAACGTTGCTGGCCTAACTGTGCCGGCCTCACTCCAGGTTAGGATTATGTCCTCACTGTCACGAGGGCTTCAGATAGTCTATTTTCTCAGAGCAACTTCAATGTATTTCTTGATTTCCTGGATTGCCCCATTCCACCAACATTAGTTGCTAATTTTAGAACATCAGAATTGATGATGCATGAGAATGTAATATTTTCCTTTTTCTTGTATTCCATAAGTCCCAAGATAGGTTATTGTTGCTAGGTTGATGATATGAATCAGTGCTTGTAAATAAAGTGCAAATGAATTTTTCCTTATGAGGTCTATGGCAATGTTTCTCTATGGTCAGGGCCTACTTGGTGGGGAGTGACCTCATGTCAGGTGGCTCATGGAAAGCTGGGAGCAGCTGTCTTAGAAGAGATCTAACACTTGCGGTATTCTTTCTGTGGGTATTAACAGTTTGAATTTCCAAGTGATCATTTTTTTTTCAAAAAAATTGTTTTTAGTTCAGTGCATTTACATTTTATTTTGTCCGAATCTTGCTTTCTATCAGGGACGTTTCCTGGTTGTGCAATTGCTGCAGTTCAAGAATGCCAGTTTGCATTCCTGGGGTGTCATTTGATTATGTCACAGTGAAGGCACTTCTTGCTTGAAGGTGTCAGTTCAGGCCATGACATTACGTCCAGGCTAATGAAAATACTTCCAGTGGGTCCTAACACAAATTGGGTTCCGGTGCTAAATTTTTGGAGAACCACTCGTCTAAGCGATAGTCTCTTGTCCAGACACATCAATTGACTGTCCAGACACATCAATCACATATGGAATTTGATGCCAAAAGATGTCAAGCCTTACAGCCAATAATTAGAAATGAGTTGAACAGCACAAATCTATACCCCCCTAGCACTGGCGCTAAGCTCTTGCACCGGCAGAATGCTGTAGCAAACGCTGTGTAAAGCGCGACTGTGACAGCGCTGTGGCCCTTGACCAGCACTGCAAGCGGCAGTGCCAGCACTTGGCAGCACCGGCCATGTATCAGTCAAGCGTCGGTGTTGCTTGGTCTGTGCAGCGCCTCCACGAGGGCATTCCAGAGGCGTTCTGGGGGCGGAACTGGGTGGCGCAGTGGGCAGAGACGGCCGTAGTGCCATGTCCTAAAGCCCGTCCCTGGTCAGGGCAGCCACGACTCAGGCCGCTCCTGTCCACGTTCCTCTGCACCTGCAAAACAGCAGGTGTCGATCTGAGCTGGCCCATAGGGGTGATCGGAGTTTAAGCAGGTGAAAGGAGAAAACCTCCCCTTGTCCTGGACGTTCCTGCTGCCGCCTGCTAATGGGCTTTAGGATACAGCCCTGCTATGTCGGCCTTACTAGGCTGGCATAGTATAGGATTGCGCTCAAAAAGTGCTTTGTACGCATTTATGCAGGTGAGATCTATCATCACGAAGGATACCGTGATACCACACCATTCCGAGCACAGTCCTAATCTTGGGACTTGTGCCGGCCCAGGAGTATCACAAATGCACTGACTCCCTGACTCTGAAAGTGGTCCTTCCAAACATGCTTTACAATGGCCCTTGTGCAAGGCCGGCCAAACTTTGCTGGCCTCACTGTGCTGGCCTAACTCCAAGTTAGGACTGTGCTCTGAGTTACCAAATATATGAATGGACTGCTTCTGTTGATGTAAGTGTGCAAGGGGAAAAAACGTGAACACGGGGCCTCAAACGTTCTGTTGTTTACAAGGACTTCAAACATTTTCATTTGTAATTAATTCATTTGGGACCGAATGAGACACTGTCAGACTGTCCAGGCTATGTTGTCATCGCCACTAGGAGGGAAAAACCCTTTGGCTTTCAATATAGAAATACAAGAAGCATGTCAGATTGTAAGTAGATTGTATCAATGAAAACTTGAAGAATTGTGGCCTCGTAAATTCCAAAGCGGTAAACAGGAATGGAGAGGAGAGACGAGTATTTTTACTCTAATTCTCCATTTGCATAGCTTCATGGAGAAGCTCATTTTCATTCACGTTCTCAGTTCTCTCACTTTCATAAGAGC
>JAJKFI010010185.1:0-19022 GCA_029204185.1 Lerista edwardsae
GCTATGCCTGCCTGTGCCTCCCTGTTGCTCCCAGAGCTCAGTGATGCGTGTGGGGGATTGAAAGGCAGGAACCAAATGCCTGGAAAAAAAGAATTCAACTGGGCAAAGCACAGAGTCCCCTCGTAGGACCCACCAGGCCTGCAGGGGGAGCCCCATGAAACTGGCCGCGCTTGTCAGGCCTCTTCCCTCTCTGGCAGGATCTTCCCGTCCTCCAGCGTTTCTCGAGGGGAAACTGGGACTGATCAGGCTCAGTGGAAGGAGGGGGGTTCCCCAGCACCTGGTCCCAGGGTCTACTCAGGAGTAGGAGCTCAAGGCAGAGGCACTTAGAAAACAGAACCGGGGAAGACAACAAGAAGGGAAAAAGCAGGATCCCTATATTGAATTTATTTTAAAATCTACCTTAACATAAACCTAAGGTAACCAGAAACCTAAGTTAAAACCGAATACAAGCCAGGAGAGAAGGTGAAGGCAGGCAGGCAGGCAGCCAGCAGTTGGGTGGGGCTGTCCCGTGCTGGGGAGGAGGTAGCTGCCGTGGTGCATGTTGGCACCAACATGCATGGGCAAATGTAGCCGGGAGATCCTGGAGTCCAAATTAAGGCTGCGAGGCAGGAAGCTGAAAGCCAGGACCCCCAAGGGAGCGATCTTGGAAGTGCTCCCTATTCCACGGCCAGGGCCAGCTAGACAGGCGGAGCTCAGGGGTCTCAACACCCGGATGAGGCGGTAGTGCCGGGAGGAGGGGTGTAGATTCATTAGGCACTGGGGGACACTTTGGGATGAGCCAGGCCTGTACAAGAGGGAGGGGCTTCACTTGAACCCAGGCGGAACCAGGCTGCTGGCGCATGACATTAAAAAGGTGGCAGAGCAGCTTTTAAACTGACCCCTGGGGGAAAGCCGACAGGAGCCGAGTGGCATCCGGTTCGGAACGCCTCATCCTTACAGGTTGAAGAGGGAGAAGCTGGAAAACCGCAGAGTAATAGCAGTTTGGGAATTAGTAGTGGAAGCATAAAGAGATGGGACAACCGGTCCAGTAGAAAGAAAGGCCGGGAGAAGGGATTGAAGAACAGACCTTTCTTGGGGGACCCCATATACTGGTGCTTCTATGCAAATGCCCAAAGTCTCCGAGCAAAGATGGGAAACCTGGAATGTTGGGTGACTAGGGAAAACATGGATATAGTGGGCCTAACGGAAACCTGGTGGAATGCAGAGAACCAGTGGGATACCGCAGTCCCAGGCTATCCACTCTATAGGAGGGAGGGGCGGGTTGGAGGTGGGGTGGTCATCTACGTCCAAGAAGGGGCAGAATCCAGTAGGGTAGAAAGCGGGTCAGACTCCAACATGGAGTCACTGTGGGCTCAACTACCAGGCCCAAAGAGTGATGTAATATATGTCATGCCTGGCAATGCATGCTGAATCCATTCCTGAGTTTACCAAGTACCTGAGTTCCAAAGCCATAGCTGGCCGTGAAACCCAGCTGCAAGTACTCACACAGCTGGGAATGATCTCTAATCATGTAAATATGGTGCTCACTGATTGGCGCAACCTTTGTATAAAGATACAGTGGGCACAGGCATTTTGTGTGGGTATGTGTGGGTGTGTGGGTGGTGTTCTGTCCATCTGAGAAAATAAATCTCTGGTACCAGAATCTCCGACTGCTGTCTGCCTTTGGATCTTTGCGTCTCGTCACTCTGCTTGGCTGCTGCACTTTCGCTTCGCAGAAGCTGTGCTGGAACAGACTAACCGCTGTTCAAAATCGTGACAATATATTGTAGGGATGTGTAATCGCCCTCTGGATCCAAAACAGCAGGTGACTTGCGTCTGCACAGGACTGCCGAACAGCAGCTTTGGACCAGGGTGTGCTGGGCGGAAGGGTCCAGAACGGTGCTGTGGCGATTGGGGATTCTTCCTCATGAGAGAAGCTTCCCTCCTCCTGGGGCGAGTTGGTGCTGGCTGGGATGAGTCAGCATCTCTCTGCCCTTGTCTGTATGTCCTGGAAGGCCAAGACAGCAGCTTGGCTGAGTCGTGAACTGAAAGTGTGATCTGATGCTCTGACGGCCCTGCTTAGGATTGCGCCGACATAATAAGGCCGACACGGCAGGGCCCCATCCTAAGCCCAGCAGGAGGCGGCAGCAGCTCAGCGCAGGGCAAGGGGAGGTTGTCCCCTTGCACCCGGGTAAGCCCCGGCCAGCCCTCTGTGGATGCTGGGCTCTGCGCCTGCTGTTTTGAGCAGGATCCTCAGGCCTTTTCTCCCAGCAGGCCCAGGCGGGTGAGGGGGAGCTGTGAGGTTTTGCGCCACGTGGACTCCACGGAGGGCCTCCACACTCAGTGCAACCTGAGGACCCAGTTGGGGTCATGAGTGGCGGTTTGGTGTCTCAGTTCTCCTGCCCAGAACCCTCTTCCCGGTGTCTCATTTTTGTGCTGGTGGTGACGATGTTGAAGACAATCATGTGAGATTCAAGCTCTTTCCAGTCCTGAGAGTGTCCTGGGGCCCGAGAGGGAGGCCCCAGTCTGGCGGCTGCAGGCCTTGCAAAACCTTGTCCAGCAGGCCTCACAGCCGGTCAGGTGGCGCTCCGTACTCCACAACTAACTGAGGGCGCAATCCTGTACTGCGCTGGGACAGGCGAGCTGGTGGGTCTGCGTTGTATCCAGCACAGTATCGAGGACGACTGGAGCCTCCCCGGAGCGTGGCTCGGCCCCCCTGCATCAGCGGTAACAACATAGCGCCGACACCACCTCGTTGCAGCGTTGGATTGTGCTGTGAGAATCGGTCCCTGAGCAGGGCTGCGATCCTCTGCGTCCTTTCCTGGGAGTCAGTGCCACTGAATGCATGGGGGTTGAAGCCTGAGTAGAAATGCATAGGACTGGGCTACAGATTCCAATTGAAGGACTAATTGAATGTCTCTCTCTGTTCCAGGAAGCAACAAAGAACACCGTGAGAATCCGAGGGAGGCACATGGGGTGACATCGGAAACAACCGTGCGTGACATCGAGAAGGGGACTTTCAGAGACCTGGATGGATCAGGGGGGCAGGAGGGAAGCCCAGCACTGGGCAGGAGGAGGAAAGCTGCTCTTTCTCAGGACTGGGACCTCCATGACTTCCCCGTCCAGCAGGAACATCCCAATGGGAAGAGCAGGAATGAGCGCCTGTTCCACGGGGAACCCATCGCTTGTACATCCGACATGAATCAACCCAGCAAAAACCCCAAAGGAAGGAAGTCATTTAAATGCTGCAATAGCAGAAAAGGCTTCTGCAGAAGCACACACCTTCCTTCCAGTGAAAAGGTCCAAGCGAGGGAGAAAACTGCGCCTCAAGATGGATCAGAGAAGCAGGGGGGAGAGGATACGAATAGGTCTGAGGATCATCAAGTTGGGGGTTCCAGCATCCTCCGGCTCAATTCAGAAACACGAAAGAGGAAGGAAAAATGCCCTCCCTCTGCAAAGACCTTCAGCAGAGAATCAGAACTGGGAAAACATCCAGGGACCTACACAGGGGACAAACCATATCCATGCTTAGAGTGTGGAAAGAGCTTCAGCCATAGCTCAAACCTGACTAGGCATCAAAGAAGCCATACAGGGGAGACACCATATAAATGCTTGGAGTGTGGAAAGAGCTTCAGATGCAATGCAGAACTTACCGTCCATCGAAGGACCCACAGTGGGGAGAAACCATATAAGTGCATGGAATGTGGGAAGAGCTACAACCATAGCTCAAACCTGACCAAGCATCAAAGAATCCACACAGGGGAGAAACCATATAATTGCTTCGAGTGTGGAAAAAGCTTCTGGTCCTATGGAGGACTTGCCTTCCATCGAGGGACCCACAGTGGGGAGAAACCATATAAATGCTTGGAGTGTGGAAGGACCTTCATTCAGAACATATACCTGACGAGGCATCAAAGAACCCACACAGGGGAGAGACCATATCCATGCTTGGAGTGTGGAAAGAGCTTCAACCGTAACTCAAGCCTGATTAGGCATCAAATAAGCCACACAGGGGAGACACCATTTAAATGCTTGGAGTGTGGGAAGAGCTGCAGGTCCAATTCAGAACTTACCCTCCATCAAAGGACACACAGTGGGGAGAAACCATACAAATGCTTCGAGTGTGGAAAGAGCTTCAGTGACGCCTCAGGCCTGAATTACCATCATAGAATCCATAGAGGGGAAAAACCATTTAAATGCTTGGAGTGTGGAAGGAGCTTCAGAGCATCCGGAAACCTCATTAAACATCAAATAACCCACACAGGAGAGAAATCATATGAATGCTTCAAGTGTTGAAAGCGCTTTAGTAATCCACACAGCACACAAGTGCTTGGAGTTTGGAACAGGATTTATTTAAGAGCTCCGCTCTGACTGTGCATTGAAGCACCCATTCGGGGGAGAAACCGTATAAATGCTTGCAGCGTGGAAAGGGCCTTTATCATTGCTCGCATCAAGGGACCCAGAGTTTATCCCAACGGTGTAAATGTTTGGGGCCTGGAAACTGCTTCAGTGACTATTCAGCTCTGGCAAACAAATTCACGCCTGAGGGAAACCATACGAGGACACAGTCCTAACCTGTAGTTGGGCAGGCACAAGTCCCTTGTGACTGCCCAGGAGTGTCGCAAACGTGCCGTGAAGTCTGTTCACACAATTTTCAGAGTGCAATCCTATGCTGTGCTGGACTGCTAGGTTGGCAGGAGCTGGGACAAGCAACAGGAGCTCACTGGGTTGGATGGTCTTGAACTCCCAACCTTTCGGTCAGAAGGCCCAGCAGCAGCAGTTTAACCCACAGCGCCACCACGTCCCTGTGTTACTTTCCTGAGTTATCCTTTATTCAAGTCATAGGTTTATCCATTTCTGCTAGTTCCAATGCCTTTATCCGCCAGTCTTTAACCGACAGTATTTCTGTCAATTTCCAGTGCTGTGCATAGAAAATTCTTGCTGCTGTCATCATATATTCGACTCTGTCGGGCCGTTGCTTCGGCGACTACACTGGCTGCCGGTTCCATTCCGGGCCCGATTCAAGGTGCTAGTTTTGATCTTTAAAGCCCTTTACGGCTCGGGGCCGGGGTATTTGAGGGACCGCCTCCTTCCATATAATCCTGCCCGTACTCTTAGGTCTTCTGGGGGGGCCCTTTTGACAGTGAGAGGTCAAACTTTTCACCACTGGGAGAGGTGAGAGGGGTGGCGGCCCGGAATAGGGCCTTCTCGGTGGTGGCCCCCCGACTTTGGAACGCCCTCCCCGTAGAATTGAGAACTGCTCCCTCTTTGGCAACATTCCAGGGGGGGTTGAAGACCTTTTTATTTCAACAAGCTTTTATATGTTGACAGGCAGACTGGTATTTTTTACATCTTTCAATCCACGGGGCTTGTTTAAATTTTAATATTGTTTTTAATATGTTTTAATTGTATATAGTGTGGCTTGTATAGCCTTTTAATTGTTTGTAAGCTGCCTTGTGTGCCTTCAGGCAGAAAGGCGGGGTAGAAATCAAATAAATAAATAAATAAATAATAAACAATACATAGAAATAATGTCTCACAGTTCTTCCCCAAACCATCATCCACCAGCTCAAACAACTATGCTTCTGGTTTCATGTGTATATTCACTTAAGGAAATTAAATGCCTCTTTGTATCAACCTGTACCCAGTTTTCTGCTGCTTTTCCACGAGTCCACCGCACATGACCTTCATGGTCCTGACGTTTCCAACACCTATTTCACCCCGCTTTGTACGTCCTTGCTAGTCTAGGTGGGGGTCAAACTTCAAAAATAGTTACTGGGAAAGCACAACGGCCACCTCCAAGACCATGTGGAATCTCCTGCTACTGTCAATCCCCCTGGTTTCCCCCGCCCACAGTATGGGGCCGCATTACAATGGGCTGTGCTGCATGCTGTGGTGGAAGGGGCAGATTGTGAAGCTGGGGGCAAGAAAGCACAATTGTGTTCCCTTCCCCCTCCATCAGCCTCCTGCTTGCCAATGGGGCTCCTTGGGCCTGTGCCAGCTGCTCAGCTGTCAGGTCAGAAGAGAGAGGGGGGAGCCAGCTGCTGTCAGAGGGGGTCACGTCAGCACAAGCCACCCCCGCCTAGTGCCACCCACTCCTGCCCCGGCCTTCACCACACACCCCAGACCTTCCCCGCTCCTGGCCACCGGCCTTCTCGCCTCTGTGTGAGCATTTCAAAAGCAAGCAGCTACTACTACTGCCCTAACCCCGAACCTTTAGATGCCGTGGTACACGGTGACCCACGCCCTAGTGACATCCAGATTAGACTACTGCAATGCGCTCTACGTGGGGCTGCCCCTGAAGACGGTCCGGAGATTGCAGCTAGTGCAGAATGCGGCTGCTCGTGTGGTTGCCGGGGCTGGTCGGTTTTGCTTCGGCGGCTGCGCTGGCTGCCGGTTCCTTTCCGGGCCCAGTCCAAAGTGCTGGTTTTGACTTTTAAAGCCCTTTACAGCTCAGGTCTGGGGTATCTGAGGGACCGCCTCCTTCCATACAATCCTACCTGTGCTCTTAGGTCATCTGGGGGGGCACTTCTGAGTGTGCCGCCACCAGGAGAGGTGAGGGGGATGGCGGCCAGGAAGAGGGCCTTTGGAGTGTGGAAAGGGTTTCAGTCCAAAATGCACACCTGACTATATCAATGTTTGGAGATCTGCCACCTCCTCAGGCTGGGGAAAGAGACCTGGGGGAAGAGCTTGGAGTTGGCCAGTCGCAGCCAGGGGAGGGACAGGAGCAAGAGGCACTTTTCCAAGTGGTGTTCCTCTTATATTTAGCAGGGGGAGAGTAACTGTCCCTCTTCACCCCAGCGCAGTGTCTTTTCTAGTGGCTGTTGCTGGTGGTATTCTGCATTTTTTAGATTGTGAGCCTTTTGGGACAGGGAGCCATTTAACTTTATTATTATTTGCCTGTACACCGCTTTGGGAACTTCATGTTGAAAAGCGGTATATAAATACTTTTTGATTGATTGATTGACCAGCCCCCGGAGAGAAGCCGTAAAGGCTGTGTGTGATGGGGGCGGCTGCATCGGGGAGGGGGAGGAGGAGGGTGGAGGCTGGATCCTGGCAAAGGGGCTCCCCTCTCCCCGACTGGCATTGCGAGGGTTAAGAGCAGCGACTCCGGAGTCCTAGAGGGAAAAGGGGGGGTTGAGTGGGGGAAGCACTTCCTGTTGGGCTTGTTTCCTTTTCCTTCCCCCCACCACGTGCAGACCCCAGTGGAGGCGAAGGTGAGTCTGGGGGCTGCGGTGGGAGGAATTGGAAGGGGCGGGAGAGGAGCCCCCGGGTGGGCACAGAGCACCGATTGCGGGGGGCAGACTCGCAGCTCAGCCAGTGCAGGGAAGGAGAGGGGGAGAGGAGACCCCAGTGCCACAACCTCCCCTTCTGGGGCTTCGGTTCAACGGTGGGAAGGGACGTTTCCAGCGACGGGTCTATCGCGCTGCGTTTAACACGGGGAGGGGGCTCAGCAGCGGCGGCGGCTCCTGGAGCGGCTTCCGCCCCCTTCCTTCCGCGGGGCGAGGGGCGGGCAGGAGAAGTCGGGGAGGCGCCTCCTCGCGAGCAAGAGCGTGCTGGGGACGGGGGAACACCCGGAGTCTCCTTTGGAAACCTGTAGGTGGGTTTCCTGCCGCCTCCTCCGGTTTCTGCCCCTCTTGGTCGCTCCCCGTCCGGGAGTCGCTCAGAATGAGAGCGAGAGAGAGAATGAATGGATGAAGGTGGGGAAGGGCACGTGGTCAGGAGTCTGGCGCGTGGAATCCGCGGCTGGGCTCAGTCTGCGGCTCTCCAGACCTCTTCCCTCCCCCTCACTACTTCCTGGGCTGGGGACTTGGTTGAGTTTTCTCGCGTTATAGGAAGACGCAGAAAGAGAGACGGAGAAAGGAGACAGGTCAATCGAGCCCCTCCGCTCCTCTCTGTCCCGGTGCTCGGTGGGGCTCAGACCTCCCTCCCTCCCTCCCTCCGTCCGGCTGGATTGGAAACGGGAGCTTCCAGGAAAGGGGAAAAAATGACTTGGATGCCAGTGAGATGCTGAAGAAGAGAAATCCGCAGGGAAGGTGCTGTTGCACATCCCTTCTTAGCACAGCAGCAGCTTCAGCCCAGAGGGGGCTGCTGGGTGGGTGGGGCCAGAAGGGTGCTGTGGGGAATGGGAACCCACTCTTAGAAAGGCCCCTCCTTTCTGGGGTTTAGGATGAGTCAACCAAGCAGGTTAGATTGACTGGAGTCGGCATGACGTCATTTTCTTGAAGCTTCCGGGGCGCACAAATATGGCTGTCTCAGATCTTTCCCGCCAATGAGGATTGCCGCGAATTCACGAATAAAAACCTTCCTGCACGTGTGTAAAAGTTAATATCAACTTTTTAAATCATGCCTGCGTGTTCTGCATACGGGTGTGCGAATTGCTTCACGAAAAATGGGATTTAATTTCCACAGAAAGGTTCATGTATTCACATTACATCGGTATGTAATATTTCCCCCCTCCTTTTTCCCCCCTTCCCGTTTACATGTTTTTTCCCGCATTAACAGAATTTGTTTTATGGGGGGGGTGAGTGTAGAAGTTTTAAAAAATACTCTTAATAGTCTAGAAGTAAAAAAGAATTACTCTCATATTGACAACTCCTTGTGTCCTGAAGAGATTTCAATGTAATTTTCCTATATATTTATCTGATTTTTGCCCACCCTCCCCTTTTTTTCTTTCCTTCCCGTTCACACTTTATTCCTGCTTGTGTAGATTTCAAAAAATAAGTCTGTCAAAACAGTGCAATCCGAGTTTAAATAGACAGCAAGTGGCATTTCGTCCGGTATATTCAGTAATATAATTACGCGGAATTAAACCTTGGAATTGCATATTAACTCATAATTAGGTTCCCAATAATGTTTCTACACGATCATACGTTGTTATTTTCATGAGTTTTTATTTCAGGAGTAAATTATTAAGTGCTAAACAGTAACAGAAAAGCAATCTGAAATGCTTGGAATAAAGATTGTTTGGGGCACACAAACATGGCCGCTAAGCCCACCCCCTAGCTTCACTCGATTCCTATCAATTCAACAGGGATGCCGACTCCAGTCATTTAACCTGCTTGGAGTCAACAGAGGAAATATTCTGACCTCATCACCTTCTAATGCTGCTTGGCTGAGCGGAGGACTGTGGCAGTGTGATCTGATTGGCTGGTGCTCTGATCCTCCACTTTCCACTCACCCCATTTCCTACTCATTCTTGCTGTGTTCCTTTAAGAACAAAAGAAGAGCCCTGCTGGATCAGGCCAAAGGCCCATCTAGTCCAGCTTCCTGAAACTCACAGTGGCCCACCAGGTGCCTAAGGAAGCTCAGTGGACAACAAGATGCCTGCATCCTGTGGCCACTCCCTTGCACCTGGCATTGTAAAGGAGCCTACTATTGATGTAAGGAGGTTGCACCACCCATCATGGCCTGTAGCCCATGATAGACTTTTCCTCCAAAAATCTGTCCAGTCCCCTTTGAAAGGCATCTAGGCCAGATGCCAACCCCACCTCCTGCGGCAAAGAATTCCATAGATTAATTACCCACTGGGTAAAAAAGTACTTCTTTTTATCTGTTTTAACTCTCCCAACACTCAATTTCAGTGGATGTCCCCTGGTTCTGTTATTGTGAGTGACAGAAAAGAACCCTCTATCGACTCTATCACTTCCATGCATAGTTTTGTATGTCTCAGTCATGTCCCCCCTCAGGCGCCCTTTTTCCAGACTGAAGAGCCCCAAACGCTGCAGTCTTTCCTCATAAGAGAGGTGCCCCAGCCCCGTAATCTTTTTGGTCGTTCTCTTCTGCACCTTTTCCAGCTCCACTATGTCCTCCTTGAGATGTAGTGACCAGAACTGTACATAAGACCCTCCTCCCGCTCTTCACCAGCCAATCGGGTTTCCCCACATCAGCTCTCGTGGTCGGAGCTATAGGGCACCCTCCAGGCAGCCCAGGTCTGGCACGCTGCTCACTCTCACCCTGAGGTCTGGCTCTGTGAAGGAAGGGCAGCCGGAGGACTGAAGGGCAAGACGGGTCTCCGTGGGTCCAGAAAACGTGGGCAGCCCGATCCTAACCTGCGCTGGGACAGGCAGGCCTGCTGTCCTGCCCCATATAAACGACAGGGTTGGGGTTGGCAGCAAAGCAAAGCAGAGAACGGGGAAGTGTTTACGCTTCCTCTGTGCCAGCCCCCAAAGTGCCTAGATGGCAAGTCCTGCAGGCAGGTTTCCAGGAGGGGAGGGAGGCGGCCAGAGGGGCAGAGAGGGGAAGGAAGAGGGGCAGCCTGGCGGAAGGAAGACGGGCCGTTTGTCTTTCTCACAGGCCGAGGATCTGAGTCAGGGCCACGTTTCTCGATCGTCTCCTCCTTGGCGTGAAGCAGAATTGGCAACCATGCCGGCAGCCCAGGTAAGGGGTAGATCGGGGGCACCAAGGGGCCTCCTTCCTTCTTGCATACCTTAAAGGGGGCGCATTTTTATTTCTGGTGCTGCGAGATCTCAAGTCTGCCCACCCAGAAGACAGCGTTGGAACTCCAGAGGTCCCCAAGGGTCGGAACTTGGTCAACTGACCCGTCAACTCCTGCGATTTCTCTGATATTTTCCAGGTGTGCCCCAGTATCCATGGTTTCAGTTTTCCACAATGGGGTCTGGAACGGAACCCCAGTGGATATGGGGCGGGCCTGAGTCGCATACGTTGCACACAGGTAGCTGTTCCTTGGCAGGCTCTCTTTTTCACACGGTCAGGGGGCCTCTTGATCTCCCTGGCTGGGGTGGGGAGAGGCAGGGGGCCTTTTCTCGCCAGCCGGACAGGAGTCAAAGGCGCACCCAGCACAGGAAGACTATGAAGAGCCCTGCTAGGACTTCTGCCCTCTCCCCTCCCAGTTGAGCACGGAGGCCAAGTTGCTCCTGCTGGCTGTTTCCTCTGCCACAATTAGTTTTCTATGTGGATTTTTGCAGAGATGCTCCATGGACTAGCCGGGGCCTTCTGAGTCTGTCTCTGTTTCTCTCTGTGAGCAAGGGAGGTGCCCGGGTGATCCTGGGGTCCCTTGCAGCATGCAAAGCCGATTTGGGACCCCTGAGCTACGGCTGCCCCAGACTGGTCCGATGCTCCAGTGGGTGCCCTGCTCAGGCGCTATAGAAGAGGCTGAGGCTCCGAGATGGCTGCAGATTGGCCAGGCTCAGGGAAGAGAAGCTGCCCTCGGGCTCCAGGTGGACCTTCAGGTCTGAGCCGCTGAGCCTGGAGCAACCACCGGAGACCCTTGGAAGGACAGGATGCCTGTTTGGAACGACGTCTGCCAACAGGATCCCATGAAAGCCAAAGAGGGCAGAGCTGGCAGAGGCTGAGAGAGGAAGTCCGAGGGGTGCAGAGGGCCCACCAGGAAAGGCAGCAGAGGGGCTCAGCAGGCAGCAGGATGGAGGCTGCAGACCAAGGCAGGGGGCAGGTGTGCAAGTCAGAGCTCTGGCCCTCGAGGCTCCTGCGCTGGAGTAGTTGCCTGGGTCACGGAATGAGCCCTCTGGCATTTCCTCCAGGACTCTGCGCGTCAGACAAGGTTGGCTTTTGTCCTGTCGGAAAAAGAAGAGAAAACCCAGGCATGCGGCTGGTCTGATTTCCCAAAGATACTGCAGGAAAAGACCCCACTACTTAATGTCTCTTTTCAGACTGTGAACAAAACACCAGGTGGATCTTCTGTTAAACGGGTGGGATGTTCTTTGTGAGCAGAGTGTTTTCCCATTCCAGGGTCCGGTGTCCTTCGAGGAGGTGGCCGTGCGCTTCACCAAGGAGGAGTGGGCTCTGCTGGACCCAGGCCAGAAGGCTCTGCACCAGGAAGTCATGCTGGAGGTTTATGGGATGGTGGCCTCTCTGGGTAAGGACACCCTTTTCCCATGTGGGTAAGAAGCAAAGGCTTGAATTGTCCCAGACATAGGAGTGCTGTTCCTTTCCCAAGCCAGAGAGTAGGAGGAGGTGCATTGGGAGCCAATGGGCCCACCCCGTGCAAATTGGCTGCCTTAGGCCATTCTCTCATTTGGCCTCACGGATGGGCCAGAGCCTGTTACTCCACTGCCTTGTGTGCAGCTCTTAAAAGACCCAGGATCCCAGCTGCACGCCAGCCACATCAGTGAACGGCCAGGTTGCCGCAGGGCAGAACATGACCGTTGCCAGTCAGGCCCTTGGTTCGTCCCACTCAGCTCTCCAGGGCTTCTCGGGAGTCTTCTGTTCCCAACCTGGAAATGCTACCCGAGACCAGACTGGGGACCTTCTGCAGGCCAAGCAGCTGCTCCGCCCCTGAGCCACGGCCCCTTCCCTTGAGCCACGTCACACTGGCACCTCCCATCCCCCCTCCATTTCCCCCCTATTTCCCCCTCTCTGCCCTTCAGCAGCCTAGAAGCTGCCGGGACAGTCTTTGTCCTGCACATGCTGGGAGACCCCCATTGCCACGTGCAGGCTGTGGACTCCTGGTCCATCTTCTGTCCAGGCAGCTCTTAGCTTAGCAGCAGAGTCACCTCCCCTGCTGCTCTCCCAGACGGAGCTCCTCGCCCTTGAGCAATTCAGCCCCTGCCCCTGCTGTGCCAGCCCAAGGGGCACCCACCCCTTCTCCTCCCCTTCTCCCACCTCCCCACCTCTGCTTGGCAGCCCCTCCCGGAAGTGCTGCTCCTCCTTCCCTTGGCCAACACAGCCCGCCTTGCTAGCCTCCTTCTCCAGCGGGGCTCAGGGCAGGCCAGGGCTGCAGCCAGACCCCCCGCTCTCGGCTGCCCTTCTTCCCGCAGGGGCTTAGGGAGGGTCAACTGGGAAGAGGCGATGAAGGGGGGGCGACTGCACTGAGGTGGGCAGGCTTGTGGGGCGGCAGCAGGTCACCCTCCACGTGAGACTGAAGATTCTGGCTGCAAACTGGCGCTTGCCGACACATCCCCCCCCCCGTCCCTGCTTGGAGCACCAGGCAGGAGGCTGCACAGAGCTCTGTCTTCCCTTTTCTCCTGGCTCCTGTCTGGATGGTGATGGAGCTTCACCAGCGCATGAACTCGCACATGCGCACGCACACACAGACGGGTATTACAGTGTGAGCTGAGACGTGATGGGTGAGAAAATGGAGCCTGTGGAAACCTTTGGCCTTTTCGATGCAGCTCAGCTCAGGGCCATCTATGTGCCCTTTAAAAATGAATGAAGCCCCTCATGGAAAACCCCACTGGACA
This sequence comes from Lerista edwardsae, assembly GCA_029204185.1. Classification (NCBI taxonomy): domain Eukaryota; kingdom Metazoa; phylum Chordata; class Lepidosauria; order Squamata; family Scincidae; genus Lerista; species Lerista edwardsae. The sequence continues at coordinate 13,140 of JAJKFI010010185.1, forward strand.
AGATAAGAGATGTTCCGACATGTCTAAGAGGATGAGGTGGGATTAAAGCTGGTTCGAGTTCTGCGAGAATCCAGAGGGAGGCCCCAATCTGGTTACTTCTCCCCTGAAGCTTGGTCCAGCAGGTCTGACTCCCAGGACGGTGTTGGGTTGAACAACTTCTCCACAACAGCTAATGATTGCTGGGCAGGGCTTTGATCCTGTGCATAACATTCCTGAGAGTCAGTGCTGATGAATCCATTGGGGTTTACATCTGAGTATACATGCCTGGGAGTGTGTGTGAGAGATTCCACCTCTCCAGTGCACTGCTAATCAAGCTTCTCTCTCTCTTCCAGGACAAGACTGGGATTTAAATATCTGCGTCGATCTAGAAATTGGAACTGGAAAGAGGAAGGAGAAAAGCTCTCCATGCGCAAAGATAGTCAGCAGTAAAGCAGCACTGAGAGCACATCAAAGAACTTACACAGGGAAGCAACCATATCAGTGCTTGGAGTATGGAAAGACATTCAATCGAAGCGGTAGCCTATCTGTGCATCACAGACGCCACACAGGGGAGAAGCCATATAAATGCGTGGATTGTGGAAAGAGCTTCATTTGGAGTTCAACCCTGACTGTACATCAAAGAACCCACACAGGGGAGAAACCATATAAATGCTGGAAGTGTGGAAAGAGCTTCAGTCAGCGCTCAAGTCTGGCTCAGCATCAAAGAACCCACACAGGGGAGAAGCCATATAAATGCGTGGAGTGTGGAAAGAGCTTCAGTAGGAGGTCATACCTGACTTTGCATCAAAGAACCCACACAGGGGAGAAACCGTATAAATGCTGGATGTGTGGAAAGAGCTTCAGTCAGAGCGGAAACCTGTCTGAGCATCAAAGAACCCACACAGGGGAGAAACCATATAAATGCTTGAAGTGTGGCAAGAGCTTCAGTCTGAGGGGGTCCCTGATCTCACATCAGAGAATCCACACAGGGGAGAAACCATATAAATGCTTTGAGTGCGGAAAGAGCTTCAGTGTGAGGGGAAACCTGATTTCACATCAAAGAACCCATACACGGGAGATGTATAAATGTTTGGAGTGTGGAAAGAGCTTCAGGCAGAGGGAAAAACTGACTGTGCATCAAAGAACCCACACAGGGGAGAAACCAAATAAATGTTTGGAGTGTGGAAAGAGCTTCAGTTGGGGCTCAACCCTGACTGTGCATCAAAGAACTCACACAGGGGAGAAACCATATAAATGCTTGGAGTGTGGAAATAGCTTCAGTCATAGGGGAAACCTGACTGCACATCAAAGAACCCACACAGGGGAGAAACCGTATAAATGCTGGATGTGTGGAAAGAGCTTCAGTCAGAGCGGAAACCTGTCTGAGCATCAAAGAACCCACATAGGAGAGAAATCATATAAATGCCTGGAGTGTGGAAAGGGTTTTAGTTTGAAGTCATACCTGGCTACGCATCAAAGAACCCACACAGGGGAGAAACCATATCAGTGTTCAGAGTGTGGAAAAAGCTTCAGGAAGAGCTCATGTCTGACTAATCATCAAAGAACCCACAGAGGGGAGAAAACTTATCAATGTTTTGAGTGTGGAAAAAGCTTCAGGAAGAGCTCGTATCTGACTAAGCATCAAAGAACCCACACAGGAGAGAAACCATATCAATGTTTGGAGTGTGGAAAGGGTTTCAGTCAAAATGCACACCTAACTTCACATCAGAGAACCCACACAGGAGAGAAACCATATCAATGTTTGGAGTGTGGAAAAAGCTTCACTAAAAGCTCACACTTGACTTCACATCACTTAACGCATACAAGAGATAAACCATATAAGTGCTTGGAGTGTGGAAAGAGCTTCAAGAGAAGCTCAACCCTGAATAGGCATCAAAGAATTCATGCAGGATACAAGCCACATCAATCCTTTGATATTAAATACTAGCTTTTATGTACCTGGCTTTGCCCAGGTGTTTATATGTCCCATCCCTGACCCCCCCCCCCAATGGTTTTGGGCCACGCCCGGGCGTGTTTTTGTTTTTTTTTTTGTAAAAAATTACCCGGTGGTGACCGGGTGTTTATTTGTCCCATCCACGCTGCTGTACTGTTTCTGTTGCTCTAGATGTAGTAGCCCTCTGTTTCATATCCTGTAGTTGTTTGTGACGCTGCTGTACTGTTTGTGTTGCTCTAGATGGAGCAGCTCTGTCTCTCTTATTGTGTAGTCTTTTGTCATGCTGCTGTACTGTTTCTTTTTTTTTTGGAGATGATTTTTTAATTAATTTTTATAGCTATAAAGATACAGGTAAAGGATAATCAATTACATAGGAAAGGTATACAAGGGATCAAACAATAGGAAATTTGAGGCAGTACGAGAGTGAGATCTACATGCACAATCAATAATTTCAATTATAATATATTCTATCTGGAAAGACAAAATTATTATAATTTCACAAAACTATATCTAATTTCAATATGTCTTCAAATCTTCAATTGTTTCAATAATTTCACAGTTGATTGGCAAAATCAAACAAAAAGAATTAGTTATATATAATTGCCTATCTCTAATTTATAATAGAAGCAAATAAGATAACAAACTAGAAAGGGAAGAGCTTACTATATAAAACACTGAAATAAAGTAAACATGGAGGACGCTGAAACATCTTGAATAACAACACTCTCTTCATCTCATCTCTATTCATATTGCTTATATTCCATCTTTCAACCTTAATCTCTGTTACAAAACTCTTACTATTAAAATTAAGACAGCCTATTTCAAAAAAAGCAAGGAAATAAAAAGTAAAAATGACGAACACAGGAATTAGAAATATAACAAAACATACCATCACTTCCTAATCATCACTAGGTCTTAATATCATATTTCTCTAAAATCATGTCTTAATGCAAGCTTGAATTATCACGTACCTTTTTAAAAAAAAAATAATCGCTTAGTAATATAATCTCAACGCAAAGTTACAAGCTTACAGTTAATCGCTTCACAAATCAAGACCCAATGCTAATTATTTCTCTCTGTCACAAATCCCACAGGAAGGAATGAGCTTTATCACATTTAAATCATCATTTCTATTATTGCCGTCTATTCAATTTTAAAATCAAAAATTTCATTAATCAAATTTCCCAGCCCATTTATTACAAAAAACCAAAAGTAATACAAATTATTAAAAAAAATCTGGTTAAAGCTTTTTCCCTCTACTGCCACCAGAGGGAGGCCTGCTGACAAAAAACACTCCCACTGTGATTGTCAGCGGACCATGGAAATATTCTTCATAATCTCTTTCTCTTAAATCTTCTTAATGCAATCAGGACTGTCCATCTCCAAATAAAAAGCAGCTTGCTTTCTTAAACCGTCCAGTTCCATTTCTTATTACACATTCCTCTCCTCATTCCTTCCGACAAAGTTTCTTCAAACATTCTTCAGCTCTGCCCCGTCGCCATTTTAAATCCACTACGCAGGAAGAAATTGCACAAAACAAAATGCTCTAAATTCCATCTTCCCACATCTCATCCATAAATCTTCTTAATCTGCAAACAGGACTGTCCGTTTTCAAAAGTAATACAAAAACAACTTATTTCTTCAACCAATTTGAACTCTGGTTGTAAATCTTTCACTCTTCTCATGTTACCGTCTCCATAATCAATCCGCTAGACGGTACAAGATTCAAATTTTCTTTAAATGCAGAGAAGAGAGTGCTCCATATTTCAGCCTCCCACTCCTCGTTAACAAAGAATTTGAAAAGGAAAATGAAGAGAAAAAAGAAAAAAAACAGCGATGCACTTCAGTGGGTATCTTGTATTAGAAGCTAAGCAGATTTATTTCCACTGACCTCATTGGCCCGCCGCCAGCTCTCCAGTGCAATTCACGCCAAGGTGTCATCCTCATAAAATTCATTTACGCCTGCTCACCACTTCTTCCCACACGTTTGTCTTCATTAGGAGCCTTTGAAGACTTTCCAGATATTATCATCTTATCATTCTCTCTCTAGTTGTTGTCACTCTCCAAGTCAGAGACCGTCCTCACAGTCTGCCCAAGCAGAGATTCTTCCTATTCTCCGGTTAGAAGCGAACATCATACACCCCCGAAGTTGGCCACTTTCCAGGGGCTAGATGTTAATGCTTACCCCCAACCCAGTTCTTCTACTGGAATTGGGCCTGAACCCCTTGCAGAGATTCAGGAAAGAAAGAAAGCTCCAGCCACTCTCGAAAAAGTGGCTGCCATGTTCAAGCCTTTGACCACTCCCGCTGCTGTACTGTTTCTGTTGCTCTAGATGTAGCAGCTCTGTGACATAGCGTTGCAAGTCATTTCCCCCCCCCTCAGGTGTTTCCTGTGTACACTGCTGTTTCATCTTTGTAGTCTTTGGTAGCACCTGCCCAATTGCCTCATGTTATACAATGAAAGTAAACTTTCCGAGTGAGAGCAACAGCCACAGCACCTTGTGCCAACTGTCACCTGCCAAGCAGGGACCACCCACATTTCCACAGAACACATTTCCCTGGCCCTGTATAGGATTCCCTGCGGGAAACCTATTTGCTGCTGTTTGTCTTCAACTGTACAGAGTTCAGGTGCTGCCTGAAGATTCCGCATGTCATTTGCATGTACTTTGCATCTCATGACATCATCAGAGCCTCGGAATGCAGTGGCTCAGCCCATAGCCACCCATAGAGAACCACAAATTCACTTTTACCCACGCTTGTGGGGGCGCGAGCCATTCCAAACCCCCGCAGTGATGGTCTCGGGAGGCGAAGGCACCTGCGTGCCGGGTTTGGCGCGAGTTGGTCCAGGCGTTGCGGAGCCTATGTGGAACATACATACACACATACGTTCTTCTTTATATATATAGACAAGCTTTTCGGGTGTGTATATGTCTCATCCCTGACATCCCCCCCCCAGTGCTTTTCGGCCACCCCTGGGTGTTCTTTTTTTTTCTAAAAAATTACCCGGCAGTGACCGGGTGTTTATTTCTCCCATCCCTGACTCCCCCCCCAGTGTTTCTTCCTAGTGTTTATTGCCAGTGTTTGTTGGGTAACCCCGGCAAGTATGGATTAGACGTGCAACCCCACTCTGGACGGGTTTTTTTGTTTTGTTTTTATGTACACACATACGCTCTTCTATATATAGATTAAATAAATGTAAAGCTACAATCACAGCTAAAGCCCATTTCTATGTCCCCCCCATCTCAGCATGCTCTGTGTGGTCCTGTGGTGTCAGGGGCAGAGCAGGGAGCTTGGGAGGGAAAAGAAGGTCTATTTTTCTCTTCCCTATCCATTGTGTCACATTTGGGTGAAGAGGTTTGATTTCTGCGGCTCCCCTTTCCTGCAGTCAAGATCCATAACTTCAGTCCCATTCTGGTGTTGGAGGGGGTGTTGTTTGGTCAGGGGGATCAGACATTCCTAACACTGTCCCTCAGCCTCCCTCTCACCTGTGGCTGTCCTCGGGCTGGGGGGAAAAGAGACCTGGCTGGGAAGGGCTTTGCTCCGGGTTGGCCACTCGCAGCCCGGGAGGGAGAGGGGCGGATCAGTCCCAGAGAGGAAGCCGCAGAGGCTGGGCGTGATGGGGTGCTCCATGGGAGGGGGGAAGAGGAGGGTCGAGGCTGGGTCCTTGCGAAGGGAGCTCAGTTGTGAGAGGAGAAGCTTCTTGGGGAGGTGTGCCAAGCTCCTGCTTCTGAGGTCAACATTGCCTGTGATGTTGACTCTTGGAAGGCTCTTCTGATGTCCTTAACAAGGTAACAGAAGAATCAATCAATCAATCGCTAGTATTTGTATACCGCTTTTCAACACAAAGTTCCCAAAGCGGTTTACAAAGCAAAGCAAATAATAACATTAAAGTTAAATGGCTCCCTGCCAAGTCGCGCAACGAGGGAGAACGCAAAGACCAATATGATCCAT
>JAJKFI010010185.1:19032-63680 GCA_029204185.1 Lerista edwardsae
TTTCCCCAATCCCATAGTCCTTAGCAAAAACCAACCTTTCAACAACAGCTCCCTGTCCCAAAAGGGCTCACAATCTAAAAGAATGGAGAACACCACCAGCAACAGCCACTAGAAAAGACACTGCGCAGGGGTGAAGAGGGACAATTGCTCTCCCCCTGCTAAATATAAGAGGAACTCCACTTGAAAAAGTGCCTCTTGCCTGGTTAGCAGGGGTCAAGAACATGAGAAGAGACGGGATTCTGCTTTCTGCCAGGGAGTGGCCACAGGATGCAAATACCGTGTCCTGTGTGCTCCATGAGGCACCTGGTGGGCCACTGTGAGATGCAGGAAGCTGGACTAGACCTAGATGGGCCTTTGGCCTGATCCAGGGGGCTGTTCTTCTGTTCTCCACCCTCTGGGAGCGGCCACTGCGGACTGGGCGACGTTCGCAGGTTGCCTTGCAAGGATCTTCCACCTCCTCGGGCTGGGGAAAGAGACCCGGGGGAAGAGCTGCGGTCCGAGGAGACTTGCCAGGTTTTCAAAATGACAGTAAGGGACACGCAGGTATCGGGACACTGGCATAATATACCAGCAATAATACAAAAATTATGCCGTTAGCCATGGCGAGGCAGCAGCAACAGCAGCCAAATTTTAGAATGGGATTTTTTAAGTCCCTTTCAATATTGAAATGGGACACGATTTTAAAACCTTAAATGTGGGAAGGGACACCTGGCAAATCTAGGTCTGAATTGGCCACTCACAGCCCAGCGGGTCATTAATGTGTGGAACTCCTTGCCACAGGAGGAGGTGATGGCATCTGGCCTAGGTGCCTTTAAAAAGGGATGGGACAGATTTCTGGAGGAAAAGTCCAACACAGGCTACAGGCCATGATGGGTGGAGCAACTTCCTGATGTTAGAGGTAAGCTACTTCAGAGGGCCAGATGCAGGAAGGGCAATGTTTGCAGGTTCCTCGCAAAGATCTATCACCTCCTCAGGCTGGGGAAAGAGACCCCGGGGGAAGAGCTTTGCTCCAAGTTGCCCCTTCGCAGCCTGGGGAGGGACAGGAGCCGATCAGCCGCGGGAGAGAAGCCGCCAAGGCTGTGCGTGATCGGGCGGCTGCATCGGGGAGGGGGAGGGTGGAGGCTGGATGCTGGCAAAGGGGCACTCCCCTCCCCTACTGGCATTGCGAGGGTTAAGAGGAGCGACTCCGGAGTCCTAGAGGGAAGGGGGGGGCTGAGTTCAGGAGTCACTTCCTGTTTCGCCTGCTTCCTTTTCCTCCCCCCAGCACGTGCAAACCCCAGTGGGGGCGAAGGTGAGTCTGGGGGCTGCGTTGGGGGAATTGGGAGGGGTGGGAGAGGAGGCCCCGGGTGGGTAGAAAGCACTGTTTGGGCGGGGGGGGGTCCAGATCCGCAGCTCAGCCAGTGCAGGGAGTGGGAGGGGAGACCCCAGTGCCACAACCTCCCCTTCTGGGGCTTTGGTTCAGTGGTGGGAAGGGACGTTTCCAGCGACGGGTCTATCGCGCTGCGTTTAACACGGGGAGGGGGCTCAGCAGCGGCGGCGGCTCCTGGAGCGGCTTCCGCCCCCTTCTTTCCGCGGCGCGAGGGGCAGGCAGGCAGAAATCGGGGAGGCGCCTCCTCGCGAGCAAGAGCATGCTGGGGACGGGGAACACCCGGAGTCTCCTTTGGAAACCTGCAGGTGGGTCTCCTGCCGCCTCCTCCGGTTTCGGCCCCTCTTGGTCGCTCCCGGTTCAGGAGTCGCTCAGAATGAGAGCGAGAGAGAGAATGAATGAATGAATGGAGGTGGGGAAGGGCACGTGGTCGGGAGTCTGGAGGGTGGAATCCGCGGCTGGGCTCAGTATGCGGCTCTCCAGATCTCTTCCCTCCCCCTCACTATTTCCTGGGCTGGGGACTTGGTTGAGTTTTCTCACGTTACAGGTAGACGCGGAAAGTGAGACCGAGAAAGGAGGCAGGTCAAGCGAGCCCCTCCGCTCCTCTCTGTCCCGGTGCTCGGGGGGCTCAGCCCTCCCTCCCGTCTGGCTGGATTGGAAACGGGAACTTCCAGGAAAGGGGAAAAAATTCCTTGGATGCCAGTGAGATGCTGAAGAAGAGAAATCCGCAGGTCACTTGCTTGTGTGCAGCCCTTCTTAACACAGCAGCAGCTTCAGCCCAGAGGGGGCTGCCGGGTGGGTGGGGCCCGAAGGGTGCTGTGGGGAATGGGAACCCACTCTTAGAAAGGCCCCTCTTTTCTGGGGTTTAGGATGAGTCAACAGAGTAAATATTCTGACCTCATCACCTTCTGGGCTGAGTGGAGGACTGTGGCAGTGTTATCTGATTGGCTGGTGCTCTGATCCTCCACTTTCCACTCCTGCCCCCATTTCCTACTCATTCTTGCTGTTCCTTTAAGAACATAAGGGCCCTGCTGGATCAGGCCAAAGGCCCATCTAGTCCAGCTTCCTGTACCTGACAGTGGCCCACCAGGTGCCTAAGGAAGCTCAGTGGACAACAAGATGCCTGCATCCTGTGGCCACTCCCTTGCACCTGGCATTGTAAAGGAGCCTACTATTAATGTAAGGAGGTTGCACCACCCATCATGGCCTATAGCCCACGATGGACTTTTCCTCCAAAAATCTGTCCGGTCGCCTTTGAAAGGCATCTAGGCCAGATGCCATCACCACCTCCTGTGGCAAAGAATTCCACAGATTAATTACCTGCTGGGTAAAAAAGTGTTTCCTTTTATCTGTTTTAACTCTCCCAACACTCAATTTCAGTGGATGTCCCCTGGTTCTGGTATCGTGAGAGAGGGAAAAGAACATCCCTCTATCGACTCTATCCCTTCCGTGCATAATTTTGTATGTCTCAATCATGTCCCTCCCCAGGCGCCTTTTTTCCAGACGGAAGAGCCCCAAACGCTGCAGTCTTTCCTCATAAATAAAGGGAGATGCCCCAGACCTGTAATCTTTTTGGTCGTTCTCTTCTGCACCTTTTCCAGCTCCACTATGTCCTCCTTGAGATCTGGTGACCAGAACTGTACATAAGACCCTCCTCCCCCCCTTCAACATCCAATCAGGGGTTTCCCCACATCAGCTCTCATGGTCCAAGCTATACGCCCCCCCCCCCGGGTAGCCCCGGTCTTGCACGCTGCTCACTCTCACCCTGAGGTCTGGCTCTCCGAAGGAAGGGCAGCCGGAGGACTGAAGGGCAAGACGGGTCTCCGTGGGTCCAGAAAACGTGGGCAGCCCGATCCTAACCTGCGCTGGGACAGGCAGGCCTGCTGTCCTGCCCCATATAGATGACAGGGTTGGGGTTGGCAGCAAAGCAAAGCAGAGAACGGGGAAGTGTTTACGCTTACTCTGTGCCAGCCCCCAAAGTGCCCAGGATGGCAAGTCCTGCAGGCAGGTTTCCAGGAGGGGAAGGAGGCGGCCAGAGGGGCAGAGAGGGGAAGACAGAGGGGCAGCCTGGCGGAAGGAAGACGGGCCGTTTGTCTTTCTCACAGGCCGAGAAGCTACATCGGGGCCACGTTTCTCGATCGTCTCCTCCTTGGCGTGAAGCAGAATCAGCAACCATGCCTGCAGTCCAGGTAAGGGGCATATCGGGGGCGCCAAGGGGCCTCCTTCCTTCTCGCATACCTTAAAGGAGGCGCATTTTTATTTCTGGTGGTCTAAGATCTCAAGTCTTCCCACCCAGAATACAGCGTTGGAACTCCAGAGATCCCCAAGGGTCGGAACTTGGTCAACTGACCAGTCAGCTCTTGTAATTTATCTGACATTTTTCAGGTGTGCCCCAGTATCCGTGGTTTCAGTTTTCCACAAGGGGGTCCGGAACGGGACCCCAGTGGATACGGGGCAGGCCTGAGTAGGACACGTCGCATGCAGTTCGCTGTCCCTTGGCAGGCTCTCTTTTTCACACGGTCAGGGGGCCTCTTGATCTCCCTGGCTGGGGTGGGGAGAGGCAGGGGGCCTTTTCTCGCCAGCCGGACAGGAGTCAAAGGCGCGCCCAGCACAGGAAGACTACGAAGAGCCCTGCTAGGACTCCCTCCAGGGAGCTTCTGCCCTCTCCGTTCCCAGTTGGCACGGGGGCCCAGCTGCTTTTCCCGGCTGTTCGCTCCGTCACAATTAGCGTTTCCTGTGGATTTTGGCCGAGATGCTCCATGGCCTAGCAGGGGCCTTCTGAGTCTCCTTGTGAGTGTGAGCCAGGGAAGGTGGATCCTGGTGTCCCTTGCATGAAGAGCAGATTTGGGACCTCTGAGCTATGGCTGCCCCGAACTGGTCTGTTGCTCCAGTGGATGCCCTGCTGAGGGGGTAGAAGACGTTGAGGTTCTGACCTGGCTGCAGGCAGCAGATGACTCGGCTCGGGCTCAGAGTTCCGAGTGGACCTTCAGTTCTGAGCTGCTGAGCCCAGAGCAAGCATCGGAGCCCCTTGGAAGGACAGGGCGTCTGCGAAGACCAAGCTCTGCAGACAAAAAGAGACTCCTACACCGGAGTTGCCTGGATCACGGAATGAGCCCTGTGGCATTTTCCTCCAGGACTCTACATCAGTCAAGGTTGGCTTTTGTCCTGTCTAAAAAAGAAGTGAAAACCCAGGTATGCAGCTGGTCCGATTTCCCAAATATACTACAGGAAAAGACCCCAAAGCTCCCACCTTAATTTCTCTTTTCAAACTGGTGACGAAATAGCAGGTGAATATTCTGTGAAAAGGGTGGGATGTTGTTTCTGAGCAGAGACTGTTTTCCCCTTCCAGGGTCTGGTGTCCTTCGAGGAGGTGGCCGTGCGCTTCACCCAGGAGGAGTGGGCTCTGCTGGATCCAGGCCAGAAGGCTCTGCACTGCGAAGTCATGCTGGAGGTTTATGGGATGGTGGCCTCTCTGGGTAAGGACACCCTTTTTCCCTGGTGGGTAAGAAGCAAAGGCTTGAATTGTCCCAGTCTTAGGAGTGCCCCATAGAAATGGGGCCTGTGGGGCTGGATCTTCTGCCCTGCTCTGCCTGCCGGTGCCTCCCTATTGCTTCATTGATGCTTGTGGGGGATCGAAAGGCAGGAACCAAATGCCTGGAAAAGAATTCAACTGGGCAAAGCACAGAGTTCCCTCGTGGGACCCACCAGGCCTGCAGAAGGAGCCCCGTGAAACTGGCTGCGCTTGTCAGGCCTCCTCCGTCTCATGCCGGATCCTCCAGTGTTTCTCCAGGGGAAAGTGGGACTGATCAGGCTCAACAAGAAGGGCAAAAGCAGGATCCCTATATGGAATTTATTTTAAAATCTACCCTAACACAAACCTAAGTTCACCATAAACCTAAGTTAAAACCTAATGCAAGTTCAGGACATAAAGTGAAGGCCTAGCAATTGTGGGGCAGAGGAGCTAGCTGGGGAAATAAATCTGCAGTAGTAAGATACAAGTAAACCAAATCTAATATTTAGCTCAAGTCTAAACAGGCCTACTAATACCTCCAATAAAACGAAAGTTTCCTGACCTGAGTGTGACCTTCCAGCCAAAGCAGACAGTCAGGCATTCCCTTCAGGACTTCACCTTCAGGACACAGTTGGGGTCATGAGTGGGCGGAGGATTTGGTGTCTCCGTTCTCCTGCCCACCACCCTCTTCCCGGTGTCTCATTTTTGTGCTGGTGGTCACGATGTAGAAGAGAATCATGTGAGATTCAAGCTCTTTCCAGTCCTGAGAGTGTCCTGGGGCCCGAGAGGGAGGCCCCAGTCTGGTGGCTGCAGGCCTCACAAAACCTTGTCCAGCAGGCCTCGCAGCAGGTCAGGTGGCGCTCCGTACTCCACAACTAACTGAGGACGCAATCCTGTACTGCGCTGGAACAGGCAAGCTGGTGGGTCTGCGCAGGGGTGTTTCTAGGGTGTTGCAGGGGGTGGCACGAGCCATGGGCGCCATCTAGCAGGGGGCGCCGTTCACATGGTGCCCGCCCCCCAAAAAAATGGCGCCCACGGCCCGCCCGCTCCTGCCCAGGCCCTGCACCGCATTCTCCTCGCTCCGGCTGGCCTTAAAGAGCCAGCCAGAGTGAGGAGAACGCGCTGCCACCCGGCGCCCCTCCTGCTTCTCAAGGGGGGCGGGGCACTGGGCAGCACCGCATTCTGTTTGCTCCCCGCCGGCCCTTTAAGGCCAACGGCAGTGAACAGAACGCGGCGGGGGCGCCGCGTTCTTTCTGTTAGCTCGTGCCGGCATTAGCTGGCAGGAGCGAACAGAACGCGCCTCTTAAGGGGCCGGGCACTATGTAATGATGTCACGATGTGACATCATGACGTTGCGTGCCCCTAGGGGCGCATTTTCATTGGGCGCCATGGGCGCCCTTTCAAATAGATTCGCCGCTGGGTCTGCGTTGTATCCAGCGCAGTATCGAGGGACACCGGAGCCTCCCTGGAGCGTGGCTCGGCCCCCCTGCGTCCCCAGTAATGGCGTAGCGCCGACACCACCTCGTTGCAGCGTTGGATTGTGCTGTGAGAATCGGTCCCTGAGCAGGGCTGCGATCCTCTGCGTCCTTTCCTGGGAGTCACTGCCACTGAATGCATTGGGGTTGAAGCCTGAGTGGGAATGCATAGGACTGGGTTCCGGATTCCAGTTGAACGGCTAACTGAATGTCTCTCTCTGTTCCAGGAAGCAACAAGGAAGACCATGAGAATCTAGACGGATCAAAGAAGCAGGGGGGAGAGGAGACAAATAGGTCTGAGGCTCATCAAGTTGGGGGACCCAGCATCCTCCCGCTCCATTCAGAAACTGGAAAGAGGAAGGAAAAATGCCTTCCATCTGCAAAGACCTTCAGCAGAAAATCAGAACTGGGAAAACATCAAGGAACTCACACAGGGACCAAAGCATGCGGAAAGTGTTTCAGTCAGACTGGACACTTCAATGTACATCAAAGGATCCACACAGGGAAGAAACCATATCAATGTTTGGAGTGTGGAAAAAGCTTCACCTATAGCTCATGTCTGACTAACCATCAAAGAATCCACACAGGGGAGAAACCATATAATTGCTTGGAGTGTGGAAAGAGCTTCAGGAGGTGCGATTTCCTGACTGAACATCAAATAATCCACACAGGGGAAAAGCCATTTAAATGCTTGGAGTGTGGAAAAGCATTCAATAGGGCCAACCTCCTGACTGTACATCAAAGAGCCCAAACAGGGGAGAAACCATATAAATGCTTGGAATGTGGGAAGAGCGTCAGATCCAATGGAGAACTTATCCTCCATCGAAGGACCCACAGTGGGGAGAAACCATATAAGTGCATGGACTGTGGAAAGGGCTTCAACCATAGCTCAAACCTGACTATACATCAAAGAACCCACACAGGGGAGAAACCATATAAATGCTTGGAGTGTGGAAAGAGCTTCAGGTCCAATGGAGACCTTACCCTCCATCGAAGGACACACAGTGGGGAGAAACCATATAAGTGCATGGAGTGTGGAAAGAGCTTCAGCCAGAGTGGAAGCCTGACTAAGCATCAAAGAACCCACACAGGAGAGAAACCATATAAATGCTTGGAGTGTGGGAAGAGCTTCAGCCAGAACGCAATGCTGACTAAGCATCAAAGAATCCACGCAGGGTAGAAACCACATAGAAACGTGGAAGGAGCTTCAATCAGAGATCAAAGCTCTCTTCCCATCCAGAAATCAATGCAAGGGGTTTCAGGGCTGCTCAGTGTTATAACAACCTACCTCAAACTTCATTGTTGCTGAGAACGATGGCAAAATCAACTTTAGGAGAAACTATGTCATGCTCCTAACACAGCTAAAGCCCCTTTCTGCAGTTTCCCCGGTCCCATCGAAAACGCTGCTCCGCGTGGTCATGTGGGGTTGGGGGCAGATCATGAACCTCGGGAGGGAAGGGCAGATTTCCCCTTACCCCTCCGTAAGCCTCCCTCTCCCCAATGGGTCTCCTCAGAATGGTGCCTCCTCTTCAGTTGGTGCTCGGGGAGGGCTGATGGGGGCGCATTCTCGGCCCTGACCCCACCTCTCAGTCCGGAGAGGGGCCTGCTTGGGGTGAGTCCCTTCGCGTGCCCCGGGACCGGCTTCCCGGCAGTCCGTGTGTCCGAGCGGGAGAGGACAGCAGCAGCCTCTGCCTTCCGGGGCTCCGGGTCGCCTTTCCTGCCAGTGTCTCCTGGGCACTGTGGCAGCCCCTCCAGCAGCGGCAGCCCTCCGAGAGTGGGGGGGGAGAGATCAGCGCAGGGGGATTTTGCCCCCGATTCACACTCCCGAAGTCCAGATCCATTCCTGGGCAAGGCGGTTTCATTTGCAGTTCTTTGCTCCTTCCCACGCCCGGGGCAGGGACCGGCTGCCAGTTCTGGGCGCTGCTCTGTGACCCTGCGCAGGCATTGCTGACAGATGTCCCAGAGGCCAGCAGCAGACCCTGCCCAGGGCCCAGAGAAGAGGGCAGGAGGAAGCCTCTCTCTCCTTGCGCGGATGCAATTGCTCCGGAACGCAGACCGCCCCCCTCCGGGAGCCCCAGGCGGTCCGGAAAAGGGAGACTCACCCCGTGTGGAAAGAGCAAGTCTTTCTTTTTTCTTTTTAAAATATTTTTTATTGTTCAATATAAAGATTTGGGTAAAGGGATACAGAATACAAAAGGGGGCTTGATACATAGGAAAACACATAAGGTATATCGTTGTCAAGTGTCTCTCGAAAAGCTTTTAATATTATATCTTGCTTATCACTGTATATACAAATTGTTTTAATATCTAAAATCTCTAAGAAACCAGCTTTTTCTGAGGGCAGTGTCATATTGTAGAGGAAGGCCAATGATTGGCTGTGGAAAAGGGGTGGAGAGCAGGGGGTGGCCCTGCCCATGGAGGGAATATGGACGGGTTGAAGCTAGGGGGCGGGCTTAGCGGCCATGTTGTCTGACTCAAAACAATGGTGATTCCAAGCATTTCAGATTGCTTTGCGTGTAGTGTTTAGGACTGAATCATTTACTCCTGAAGCAAAAACTCACGAAAATAACATGTGATTGTGGAGAAACATCATTGGTAACTCATCATATGAGTTAATATGCAATTCCAAGGTTTAATTCCGCATAATTATATTACTGAACACACGGGACGAAATGCTACTTGCAGTCTCTTTAAACTCGGATTGCACTGTTTTGACAGACTTATTTTTTGAAATCTACACAAGCAGAAATAAAGTGTGAACAGGAAGGAAAGAAAAAAAGGGGAGGGTGGGCAAAAATCAGATAAATATGTAGGAAAATTACATTAAAATCTCTTCATGACACAAGTAGTTGTCAATATGAGAGGAATTTTTTTTTACTTCTAGGCTATTAAGAGTACTTTTTTAAACTTCTACACTCACCCCCCCCAAAAAAACAAGTTCTGTTAATGTCCAGAAGTTCGAAAATATTACCTCAGAAAATGGAAGGCGGGAAAAAACGTGTAAACGGGAAGGGGGAAAAAAGGAGGGGGGAAATATATATATTTTTTACCTTCTAGACCATTAACAGTGGGTGTCAGAAAATGGTGAAGAAGATTGCTAGTGAAGCGCCAAGGGCAAAGAGACAGGAATTTCCAATTGTTATGGCAACCAGCTGGGCAACGCGATAAGGGATGAGCCAAGGGCGGAAGCCTGCTACTAGGTCAAGGGGCTACACACAAGGAGAAAGGACAATAGGCATAAACAAGCATATGTGTTTACAGATAATAGTTTGTGTATGTGCAAAACGCTTTAGCAAGCATCTATAGCTGATACCACGTTTACCAATACAAGGCTACGCATGCTCAGAAATGTTATGGGGCAAGCACCCCTAGAAATGTATAAAAAGCTTTTTGTAACTCTGTTCTTGGCCATTTGCCTGTTTCGAGCATATGGTCCTGCACGCGTGAGTAAAACTCTTTTCTCACTTCACTCCTCGGCCTGAGCGTTGTCTATCCGCATCACATTTTCGAGTACATAATCTGGTGCCGAGTGACCCGGATAGCTGCGTACAGCCGAAGCGGGCTGTTTGCCTGCCCTGTGGATTCTCCGTCAGCGGGGAACGTAGGGTGGCGGCGTTGACTATCCAGCGGCCGCACCCTTGTTTTAAGGGGGGATCCTCGTCGTTGCCACCAGGCGCAGTACGCTGCCGGAGGACCCCGTCTGGGCGCTAAGGACTGAGGTGTCGCAGAGGAAGCCGGCTAAGGTAAGACCCCGGGGCAAGGTCAGAGAGGGTATCCTCGCCAGATCCCTCGGAGACAACGGAGCGGGGCTGTGGCTCAGCTTAAACCCTCCGTGTGTCAGGTATTTGGGAGGTGCGCGCACATGTGTGAGTGATTGTGTGAAAGGAATCTGGGGACGGGTGCACGCCCAAACCAGTCAATTGAGTGCGGACTCTGGACATACCGCAGTTCCGTTCTCGGGCGACTGAGACGGCCGGTGAACAGAGGAAGCGGTTGTTACCCTTTGTGTTTCGTGTGCGGCTGGACCCCTCACCAGTCTGCTCTTTACCCCATTTCCCTCTTGTGTTCTTGCCTGTTGTTTCGTGATGGGAGGGGGTGGCTCGAAGCAGGGATGTACCCCTTTGAAATGTATGTTAGACAATTTTGATGTTTCCTACGGGAAAGAGGATTTTGGAATCACCCTAGATGCAGGGACCCTACAGACCCTTTGCACAAAAGAATGGCCCGCATTAGTCCCCAAATGGGATAGTCAGGGCACCTGGGACGTAGTCTTAGTAAATAAGGTCTATCAGGCAGTTACCACCGGACACCCCCACGTAGATCAATTTCCTTACATATCTTGCTGGCTGCAGTACTGTCAAAACCCCCCCGCCTGGGCACAGAAATGCATAAGGAAGTGGAGGAAACAAAACAATGAAACAAAACAGATGATAGTTGCTACTGTAGAGCGAGCCGAAACTGAGGCCCCACGAAAGAAAGAACGCTTCCAGCAGCTCAGAGAGCAGAAACAGAAGCAGGAGGAGGAGCGTCTCAAAAAGGAGTCTCAAGAAACAGAAGCCCCGCAGAAATACCAGAACATCCTGGAGGAGGAAATCCCTTTCATGCCACCACCTGCCTTCAATCCTGTTTACCCCCAGTTACAGCAGCAACCACAGCAAATTCCCCCACCTCCCCAGCATCCAGCTCCAGCAGCCCCACTTCCCCAACAGCCAGTACCAGCTACTGCAGAACTCATCACCTTCGCTACCCCTACCTCGCCACCAGCATCTGCTATCCCTGTGCCACCACTAGAATGGGCAGAAGCCCCTGAGTTCCAGCCACGAGCAACCGCCGCTGCTGCCAAATTCGACCCGCTTGTGAATGAAACACGCTTTCTCCGATGTGGACCAGCGGGGGGAACGCGAATGTATTCGGGATGGAGGAAGGAGACGGAAAGGGACTGGGACGAAAGAGTATCTGGATTGGCCAACCCCAAAGCCCGGAGGGAACTTTGGGAAGCTTGTCGGGATGGAGGAAGGAAAGTCTCAGACCCAGATGACATGACGGGGGTTGGGCAATTTCCACTGCGAACGAAAACTGAGACGTACCAGGACGGCCGAAATCGGACGCAGACCAGAGTCACCATCTCTTACATCCCGTTTAGCACTGTCGATCTGCATAACTGGAAATTACAGTGTACCCCATTTGGAGAAGACCCCACTCCACTCACCTCTTTGCTGCAATCCATCATGGTGACCCACCAACCCACTTGGGCAGACATTCAGACGCTGATGAACGCCCTATTCCAGAGCGGAGATAGGCAGAAAATCCAGACGGCCATGGAGGCGGGGGTGACCAGACGGAACGACACCCAGAGGTGGCAAGCTCCCCTGCAAGATCCAAACTGGGACTTCAACAACGCAGATCAGCAGACCCTGCTAGTGAACTATCGCACCCTTTTCATAGAGGGGGTACAAGCAGCAGGAAGAAAAGTCGTGAACTTCAGCAAAGTGGGAGCCGTCATCCAGGGGTCAACCGAGAGCCCAGGAGATTACCTAGAAAGACTGAAAGCCGCCTACTCCATGCATACTGAAGTGGATCCAAATGACGTCATTAATGAACGCCTGATCAATCAACAGTACGTCCAGAACGCCTTTAAGGACATAAGAAGAAAACTTCAAAAGCTGCCAGGTTTCCTAGAGATGTCCACAGCCCAGTTAGTAGAAGTAGCGCAAAAAGTCTACGGGAGCCGGGACACAGAAGATGAAAGGCAGGAAAAGAACATCAAGCAGATGGCGGCCATTGTTCGTGGAGAAGACCCATACGAAAAGGGCCGAGGCAGAGGGAAAGGTGAGAGAGGACGTGGCCAGGCAGGCAGAGGAAGAGGCAGAGGACGTGGAAGAGGGGGCGGAGTCTGTTTTAATTGTGGAAAGTACGGCCATTTCAAAGCCGAATGTGAGGAGGAGAAAAAGACCACCGTCATGCATCAAGCGGAAGCCCAGTGACGGGGCCCCGGCTCCGCCACCAGCCCCCACCAAACGCCGGAGCCAATGGTGGAAATAAAAGTGGGGCAAAAGACTGTACCCTTTCTAGTAGATAGTGGAGCCACAGTGTCAGCCTTAAACAAGAAACTTGGGACAGAAACGGGGAAAGCTTTAACTGTAGTTGGAGCTACAGGGAAGCAGAAACTACTAGATCTAGACCAATGCACAATCGCGGGAAAGACTTTCAAACATACCTTTGTCTGGACCCCAGACTGCCCATTGAACCTGATGGGAAGAGATCTTCTGTGCAAATTGCAGGCTCGTTTAACTTTCGGCAAGGAAGGGCAGTTTAAACTCGAAGTGCCTGATGAAGAGGCTTGTGAAATAGAGCTGCCCATGGCAAATGCCTGGAAATACAAGACTGTGTGGGAACAGTCCGAGCCAATGACAACGCAGATGATGATGCTTTCACTGGAGAGGGAAAGCGAAATCCCAGAAGAGGTTTGGGCAGAAAAGGGGGGTGTAGGAAAAGCCCGCAACTGTGTTCCAATAGTCATCACTTTAAAAGCAGGAGCTACCCCGATATCCCAGCGCCAATATCACATCCCCGAAGAAAAAAGGAAAGGACTGTGGCCAACCATTAAAAAGTTTTTGGACTGGGGAGTCTTGAGAGAATGCAGATCTCCATGGAACACACCTTTGTATCCAGTTGAGAAGCGAGTTAAGGGAGAATTTCGTCCTGTCCAGGACTTGAGAGAGGTTAACTCCCGAGTAGAACCCATGACGCCCCTAGTGGAAGACCCGTACACGATATTGAGCAAACTAAACCCTGAACATCACTGGTATTCCGTGCTGGACCTGAAAGACGCCTTCTTCACCATACCAGTTCACGAACAGTCCCAACCCGTGTTTGCCTTTACATGGGAATGGGAAGGGAGGCGCACTCAGCTGGCTTGGACCCGATTAGCGCAAGGATTCATACATGCCCCCACGATATTTGCAGAAACCTTAGCAAAAGACTTGCAACAATGGGATAAGGAGGAAGACGTGACGTTGGCCCAGTATGTAGATGATGTCCTGATAACAGCTCGAACAAGGGAACTGTGTGAACGAGCGACTGTGAGCCTACTGCAACACCTTCACAAAGCAGGCTACAAGGTCTCAAAAGGAAAAGCACAAATGGTGCAACAGAAAGTTTCCTATTTAGGATTCGCATTAGAAGCAGGGAAAAAGACACTAACCCCTGAAAGAGTACAAACAATTTGCAACACGCCAGAACCAGCCAGCAGACGAGCACTGCGTGGGTTTTTAGGTTTATGCACATTTTGCCGTTTGTGGATCCCAGACTTCGCTACTCATGCGCAGCCGCTGTACGAAGCCACCAAAGGGGGGGACTCAGAACCTTTCCTGTGGAAAGCAGAACAGAAGGAAGGATTTCAAGCCCTGAAAGAGAGTTTGGTGCACGGAAGCGCACTGGGATTGCCAGATGTCAAAAAGCCCTTTACGTTATTCCTTACAGAAAAGGAAGGCATTGCAAAGGGAGTACTGACCCAGAGGCTAGGAGGAAAATATCGGCCATGCGCATACCTGTCAAAACGCTTAGATGGGGTGGCAAGAGGATGGCCCCCGTGCCTCCGAGCCGTAGCTGGATGTGCTTTGCTGCTTCAAGATGCCAGGAAATTGACTTTCGCTGGGCACATCATTGTAAAAACCCCACACTCTTTGAGACCACTGCTTGCTGAAGGGGGACTGGTGTTGTGGAAAGAATGATTTTCGCTAAGGACTATGGGATCGGGACAAGGTGAACCAGAGCAAGATGCCACAGTGACCGGTTGACCCCTTGCAACACAGCAGAAAGCCGCCACAACCGGCTGACCCCTTGCAACACAGAGCGAGAAGATCGGGAAAATAAACATCCTGCGCTAGTAACCCATTAACCTAGATACGCGTATTTGCTTTCGCTAAGCCGGTTAACCTTAAGCCTGTCAAAGCGCGGAAAGGCTTGTTTGCTGATACTTCCTGAGCTAATCAATGCAGCCTTCTGATGGGTTAATTAATGAACGAATGCCTTGGGAAACTGAACCATAAATATGAGTCTGTATTCAACAATAAACCAGAACTTTATTATTGATCATATTGGTCTGTGTGAGTTCTCCCTCGCTTCGGCACGGCAAATGGTGACCCCGACGCGATTAGAAATAATCAGCGGACAGGTGCGAGGTTAGCATCCCGGACGGGGTAGGATCGCTGCGGACAGCCAAAAGGAAACGAGCCAAAGGATCCCCCGGGCGCCCGAGAGAGGCGGAAAAGGAGAAGTGGCCACGACTGACTGGTAAGTCAAGAAAGAGAGACTGATCGTCGAGTCAAAAAGCTGACCTTCGGATCAGGGAAGCGGGATGGGAATAGCCGTATCGGCCTCGGAGACGGAAGGGCTCCGGTTGTGTGAATTGGCCCCGAAGTATGATTGCAAATTAAAGGAAAAAGATGCGAGCGCCATATGTCAATGGGCTCGAAGGCGGGGTCATTTTAAGGACTTGAATAACGTCTTTTTGCTACCAACTTGGAAGAACATTGGGGCGGATTTGTGGGACTCAGTACAGAACAAGAATGCTGAGGCACAGCGATTAGCCCCCATTTACAGGACAATGACTAAAATTATGCCTAAGTTACATGGAGAAGTGGAAGCCAAACGGGCAATAAGGCAGGCGTTGGGAATTGCTGAAAAGGAGGAGGGTAAAGATACAGGATTGACAGCATCAGGGGCGCCATCTAAGGAGGTTGAAATGTATCCCCTTTCCGAAGCAAAAAAGACGGCCTTGGGGGGTCCCACTGACAGCTTCCCTCCGTATACAAGCCCAGTCCCTGAGGAAGCCCCCTTCGCTAATCCCCCGGCCCCACCTGACCCCGCTGATGCTCCTTTGCCCATGAACCAGAATATCCCAGGCAAAACTTACCCGGATTTGTCACAATGGAAAAAAAATAAGAAGAAAGCCTATGAAGTCCTACAAGCGGCGGCGCACAGGAAAACCCGAAGCAGAGCCCGGAGTCGGGGCGGGCAGGCGGGCGCGCTCAAAGCAAGGAGCGGGCGCCCAGCAGCTCCAAGCCAGCCCCCAGCACCGCGCAGGGCCAGCCGGGCGCTCCGGCCGCTCGCCAACCTGGCCAGTCACCGGCCAAGCCACCGCGCACCGCGTCTGCCCGCCGCCCGCCCGCCCCCCGCCAGTCAAGCCGGAACCGGGGGAAGATGGCTGAGCAATAGATGGCGGCTCCAGAATCGCGTGCTCAGCGAGAAAAGCTTCTGCAACGGCAAGCAAGATAGTAAGAAAGCAAAACAGCCCCGCGAGCGATCTAACGCGGCTCACAGCCGAAAGACAGCGAGCGCTCCACAAACGCAGCCCAAAAATACAAATGCCGACAGCAGCGAAAGGCACATCACCGCCCTCCCCGCTGCTAGTCTCCCAAATGCAGATCAAACACACGCACACACAGGGAAGACGCAAATCAAACGCAAAGAAAGAGAGACGGACCGTTTAAAAAGGCAATTCCTTTTTCTGACACCACGGAAAGCAAGTAATGAATTCTCTGCAAAGGCTGTCCAGTGTTAAATGTTACGTGTTTGTCATGTAAAGTCAAAATGCGCGCTGTATGTCTTGTCTGTCCTACATGTATATGTCTTGTCTGTGTGTAAAAAGGTGTTTTCCAGGTATGTGTGTGTGGGCACACCTCTGTGTCCAAACTTCTTTTCTGCTTCTCTGCTTACTATCTCTTTCCTGTAATATTGTTGCAACATTTCTTTTATTTTTGAGCTCATTCCTAGTACCATGGTATACCGTTTTATTTTTGTTTCTATGCATTACTTGCTGTATTCTTAGAAAATTTTTAGGATAAGTTTAAACGCTGGTGTCCATCAAAGTGCAATTCTAAGCCTTGCCAAAAGAAAACCATATAATCTTTAAAGGGTATTCTAAATTAAATGTGCAATTGTCTGTTAATGTTTTGTAGCTACACTTGTGCACGCAGAAATCATAAAAATGCTTCAGCTATTAGGCAGTAAAGAACAATGGCAAACACTAAGAGTAAAACTACCTCCGCTCTTGAATGGAATCTGTGAAGTGTCCTGAGTTTTTGCAGTAAGATAAGCAGTTCCCCTCACACGTCAGTGTGCTCTGGTGCTATAAAATAAAACACTGCTGCTGCTATGCCCACATTTTCCTACAGCTGATCTTAAGGAGGCTATCTTAGACCTAACAGCTTGCTGCTGTTGCTCACTTAGCACACCGAACGTGACTAAGCGACCCGGTCTTAATGAAAATCCCTCCTATTCCCTAGCTAAAAATAATTTAAAACAGACGGTGGCTGCAGTCCATTTTCTTTCCCAAGTGTCTAAAAGGGCACCTCCAAGTTAAGCAAAACATCTTAGGCTATCACAAGACTAGGGGGGGGAATCTTCCCCCTCTCTGTCTCCAAATGCAACTAAAAAATCTCCTTCAGTCTCGCACTCATTCTAGTGCTGAATGATTAGTCAAATCCCTTCCGTTAAATCCAGTTTGGGCACATCCCTTCCACTGACCCAGGGTCAGTGGGTCAGCTTTGTGCAACTCCTAACTTTTGTAATAAATATATTTCCCTCCTTTTAGAAAAAAAGGGGGAGTTGGGTGGTGGCAAAAGCCATGTATGTCGTAAACTAGGTAGTTAATAACGTGAGAAAGAGCGCTGCTTGGTATTCCTGCAGGAGACAAGCAGGAATTAACGCAAACCAGATACGCCGGCTGGCGTGCTGGGCTAAAAATCAAATAAATATAATTACTAGCATTGTAGCAGAAATAGCCATAAATGTCAGGGGAGACAGTTGACACTGAGTTGGGGTTTCCAAACCCCCTCCTCCTTCCTCCAAAGCAAAGTAGCAGGGTGACTCACCCAGCGTCTTACACCTATCCTCAAGACTTTTATCTTCTCAGGGAATTCCTGTCCCTTAATCTCAGCAAAAAACATGCATTCCTTCCTTCAACGCTGTGCTGTGTGAACTATAAAGCCTAAGCCTTTAAATATCTGTTTCCTAAAATAATGGAAGTTCCATTTTTAACAAGGCTTGTATAAAAAGGTGGTGCAAACATTACCAATATTTCAAACCAAATCTCTCTGACTCACAAAAGTTCATGTTTACAGCAATGCTGCTTCAATCCTAAACAAAGCTGAGTCCTACCAGCAGCAAATCACACTTTAAAGGAGCCAAATAAAGCTTTTTGAAAAAACTGAAATAGGCATTGAGTTAGGCATTCTTGGGGTGGTATGTCTTAAACTGGGTGGTATGTCTTAAACTGGGTGAATGTAAGACCAATGCTGCAAGACAAACTTATTTTCACCATAGCTAATTTTTTGCGGAAGTGCATGGGGCGGGCCGTGTCAACACTAAAGTTACTGTAAATATGACTGTCGTGCAGAATCTCACCAAAAGGAGAGCCAGTTGCAAAACATCCGAATTCAGACCGACCCCGTGGCAGACTGGTTCCACTCACTGGGATGGCCAGCCTGGTTGCTACACGTGTTTCAACCTGTACTGACGGTAGTAGCTATATGTATTTTAATGTGTTTGTTTGGACCCTGCTGTTTTCAATGTATCCAAAATGTTGCCTTTAAGACTTCCGACCAGCTGTTTAAAAGAAGAGGGGGAGGTGTTGTGGAAAGAATGATTTTCGCTAAGGACTATGGGATCGGGACAAGGTGAACCAGAGCAAGATGCCACAGTGACCGGTTGACCCCTTGCAACACAGCAGAAAGCCGCCACAACCGGCTGACCCCTTGCAACACAGAGCGAGAAGATCGGGAAAATAAACATCCTGCGCTAGTAACCCATTAACCTAGATACGCGTATTTGCTTTCGCTAAGCCGGTTAACCTTAAGCCTGTCAAAGCGCGGAAAGGCTTGTTTGCTGATACTTCCTGAGCTAATCAATGCAGCCTTCTGATGGGTTAATTAATGAACGAATGCCTTGGGAAACTGAACCATAAATATGAGTCTGTATTCAACAATAAACCAGAACTTTATTATTGATCATATTGGTCTGTGTGAGTTCTCCCTCGCTTCGGCACGGCAGACTGGGCTGGCTTACCAATAGCAGAATTTTAAAGTATCAGATGGCCCTTCTAGAAGATCCCTCAGTAGAACTGCAGGTGTGCGGAACTCTAAATCCTGCCACGTTCCTACCAGATGAAGAGGGAAAACCATGGCATGATTGCAAAGTCACCGTGCAGCAAACCTGGAAACCCAGACCAGACTTAACGGACATCCCTCTCAAAAACCCTGATGAGGAATGGTTTACAGATGGAGCCTCAATGGTAGAGGAGGGAATCCGAAAAGCTGGATATGCTATTGTTAGTAGCCACTCAGTGATCGAGGCAAAATCTTTACCAGTAGGAACATCAGCACAATTAGCAGAACTCGTAGCAGTTATCAGAGCTTGTCAGTTGGGCGAAGGGAAAAGATTGAACCTTTTTTCAGACTCGCGCTTTGTACACAGTACTGTTCATGCTAATGCCGTTCTATACAAAGAACGTGGAATGCAAGATGCTAAGGGAAAGCCGCTGAAATATCGAGCAGAAATAGAGACTTTGTTGGACAGCATCCAAAAGCCAAAGGAACTTGCTTTCATGCACTGCAGGGGGCACCAGAAAGGAGAAGGAAAAGTAGAGCGAGGGAATCAACGTGCAGACCAAGCTGCAAAACATGCTGCCAGAAGCCAAGATGAAGAAGTAACGCAGCTGCCGCTACTACCAGAGGTAGACAAAGTGCTGGAAGATTGGTGGTATGAGAATCAAGACCATGACACAGCAAAAGGACTCAGAGCTAAGTTCAAAAATGGGAAATACCTTCTCCCTGATAAAAGACTTTTGATACCCCGCAGAAGCGTTAGGCCACTAGTGGAAGCCTATCACGAATCTACCCATGCAGGGGGAGAAACAATGTATGAGGCAATCAAGCGAGTGTGCTACGCTCCAAACTTGTCAACACATGCACGAACTGTAGCAGCCAAATGTGCTACATGCGAAGTTGTCAATCAAAAAAGAGATCGCCCAGCCCAAGTAGGGACAGTTGAAGTAGGAATAGAGCCCCTGGAGTGTTTGCAAATCGATTTCACTGAAATGAAACGGGAAGGTAGATACAAGTATCTACTAGTAGCCATCTGTACCCTAACCGGGTGGGTCCAAGCCAGAGCCACCGGCACAGAAACAGCCAGGGAGGTGGTCAAATGGCTACTAGAACAACACATCCCAGCTTATGGTTTACCGCGCAGCATAAACTCGGATCAAGGCTCACACTTCATAGCAAAGGTGGTGCAAAATGTCTGTGAAGCGCTGGGGATACAGTGGAAGTGTCACACCCCACTGCGCCCCCAGAGTTCAGGAAAAGTAGAACGCATGAATCGCACCATTAAAGAATACATAACCAAAATGAGCTTAGAAACGGGACTGGGATGGGTACAGCTGGTGCCACAAGCTTTGTTCAAAATTCGAAACACCCCCTATGGGAAGCATCAATTAACCCCTTACGAAGCAGTATTTGGACGTCCGTCGCCGATTTGGCGAGCTTTTAAAGACACACGGGGGGTCCCCAGGGATGTATTGGAATGGGGAAAGACCATACTAAGCCTCAGGAAGCATTTAGTGTCACAAATACCGTTGCCTTTGTTAGACCCAACTCATGAAATAGAGCCAGGAGACTATGTAATGGTTAAGAAATTTAAAAATGACCCCTTGACTCCTAAATGGAAAGGACCTTTTCAAGTTATGCTCGTAACACCCACAGCTGTCAAGTGTTTTCAGGTTCAGCGTTGGGTCCACTGCAGTAACGTGAAAAAAGTGCGACCACCCGAACCATCATCCACCGGAGACGCAGTGACAAAGCCCGAGTGGACGGCGGAACCTGCAGGAAAACTCCGCATCAGGCTGAGGTGACAGAGGGACCCGCGCAAGCCGCAGAAAGAACCACGGAAGCCAGACACACCCGGAGATCAGGAATGCGTGGGAGAGCCCCTGGTGCCAAATTGGATGCAAGAATGAAGCCCTACGGAACCTCACCAGAGATTATAAGAACTTTACACTCACCTGTCTTAACTTTTGAACACCCAAAAATCATGTTTGGGGGAGGGGGAAGAAAAGCAAATTTGTTGATGATGGGTTTAATGTTGCTAATATTGGGTACACCACACTCAGTACACGGGGAACATTTGGGACCATGGTCAAGCAATTCCTATTTTACCAGCATACAGGAGTATCAAAAGCTTCTAAACATCACAAACTGTTGGGTTTGCAGCCACCTGCCCATCAAAATAGGGGGAGGAATACCCATGATAGCATACCCGTTTAGTTTCCTTGAATGGGAATCAAGCCAAAAGCTAATAGATGTGTGGGTGAGAAAAGCTCAAACCGCTTATGCAGTATACAGCCTAGGAGCACGATTTTTAGTTCAAGCTGGAGTATGTTGGACACACACACACACAGGGACAGGTTTAAAGAATCAAGTTTACCTAGGTACATATGGAAGATGTAACGTAACACTATCTATAGAGCCTTACTGCAGAGAGTGTCCCGTCCCTGAAAAGAATAATACCTGTTGCGAGACCTG
The DNA here is from genome assembly GCA_029204185.1 of Lerista edwardsae. NCBI lineage: Eukaryota > Metazoa > Chordata > Lepidosauria > Squamata > Scincidae > Lerista > Lerista edwardsae. The sequence goes on from JAJKFI010010185.1 coordinate 39,967, forward strand.
GTCAACTTTTGGGTACGACACAGGCTCCTCTCTTCTCAAGGGAAAAGTGAATGGGAAATATAGGACCTGGATATGGGAAGGAAAAGGGCTATTGATCAGTGCAGTGGTATATAACCTAGCTCAACAAATAACCTGGCCAGAGGACACTAGCACGCCCCTAAAGGGTGCGTGGCTGTTGTGCGGTAGGAAAGCTTATTCAGCAATACCACCCAGATGGACAGGGACATGTACTGTGGGAAGGCTTCTTCCAGCTATTAGTCACCGAGCCTCATTGCCTCAGGGACACATTAGAAACGCCAGGGACGCAGGACCACTAGTTTACAGCGGAGTACAAGCTTTCTCTAGAGGGTTGTTCCCTTTCGCTGGGGCTGCTTTAAACTATGGGGACCTACACAAATTAAACAACTGGACAACAGGGATGTTTCAGAAAACCACCAAAGCCCTAAAAGACATCAACCAAGAAACTTCACAAATCAGAGAAGTCGTCCTAGAAAATCGCCAGGCGCTGGACACCATTTTAGGGAAAGGGGGAGGGGTCTGTGCGTTAATCCATAGCGAATGCTGTGTCTGGATTGACGATAAAGGGCCAAACATTACAGCAACTGTAAAAGCAATGGAAGAATCAATAGAAAAAGGTACACCTTACCAGCCAGGCTCGTTCTGGGAGGACCTGTGGTCGTGGCTGCCAGGAACTGCTTGGGTACGAAAATTAGTAATGGGAACAATCCTTTCCGTAGTTGCAATAATACTGCTGGGATGTCTGTGTCAGTGCACGCCCACTCTGTTCAAAGCCTTTTCGCGTCTTTTCAAAAAAGAAAAAAAGCCCATACGCATTGCTTTGCTGGCACCTACTGGTTGGAATCATAATTGGAAATAAAAGAAGGGAGTGAAGAGCCAAGGGCAAAGAGACAGGAATTTCCAATTGTTATGGCAACCAGCTGGGCAACGCGATAAGGGATGAGCCAAGGGCGGAAGCCTGCTACTAGGTCAAGGGGCTACACACAAGGAGAAAGGACAATAGGCATAAACAAGCATATGTGTTTACAGATAATAGTTTGTGTATGTGCAAAACGCTTTAGCAAGCATCTATAGCTGATACCACGTTTACCAATACAAGGCTACGCATGCTCAGAAATGTTATGGGGCAAGCACCCCTAGAAATGTATAAAAAGCTTTTTGTAACTCTGTTCTTGGCCATTTGCCTGTTTCGAGCATATGGTCCTGCACGCGTGAGTAAAACTCTTTTCTCACTTCACTCCTCGGCCTGAGCGTTGTCTATCCGCATCACATTTTCGAGTACACTAGGAACAACAAGAAATTACACCACTTCAAAAAATAATGCAGTCACAGTTACGGTTAACGGCAGCTTTATTGAACCGATGTAATGGAGAATACATGAATCTTTCCGTGGAAATTAAATCCCATTTTTCGTACCGCGATTCGCACACCCGTATGCAGAACACGCAGGCATGATTAAAGAGGTTGAGATTAACTTTTACACGCGTGCAGGGAGATTTTTATTCATGAATCCGCGGCGACCCTCCTCTTTCGCGGCATCATCTGAGTCAGCCATATTGTGTGACCCATGGCTTCCAGAAAATGATGTCATGACCCCTCCAGCTAATTATACCTTCATGGTGGAGACCAAGACATGTATCAAATGGGCCGAGAGCTCAATCCAGGGCAGCTCCCCCTGGTGTTATCCAGTGAGAAGTATTGATCTTGCCGCGGAACAACTTAGAGGAGTTGGAGCAACTGACCGTGCTGCTGATGTCACGGAGTGGGAGGTTATTTCTTTTTGTGACATATGCATGCTGTCTCCTGTTGAATATGGCAATTTATGCTCCCCACTATGTTGGTGGTGAGAGAATGTTGATTTTTCTTTGTAGTGTCAAGAGGGCTCCTAAATAAACTTTTATGAATTGTGGTGTGTCAGAGGAGTGGGAAGCATCTTGCTCCAAAGGAACCCACCGGGAAAGTGCTCGACAGGCAGAAGCAACAGAACCCTGCAGGGGCTGTTTGAAAGGGGGGGCCCTTCCCGAAGCAGTGCAGCCGAGGAAGAGTTCATGCCAGAGGGGGGGGATCCAGGCAACAGCCTCCTGGGAGGGGGCACAACCAGCTTCAGCTTCATCAGGGGTGGCGGTGCTGGGTCTAATGGAGTTTTTAAATCCTTATTGGTAATGGGGAAAGCAGAGTCTTTTGTACAGCGTATTCCCCTCAGAAATTACCTCAGGATGTTTCCCACACTCAGGCTGATTAATAGTGAAAGAAAGACACAGGTAAAAATAAAGCTTTTGTATCAATCTGCAACAGTTTACTCACAATGTTTTGTTTTGTACCTTATTTACAGCTTCTGACAACAGGTCAGAGGTATGCCTGAAACTTAATAAGATCATGCCCTAAGTAGCTGCATAATCCTGTATGCTAGTGTGTGGTTTTAAAATGGCCGCTCTCCCTCAGAGCTTCATGTCAGCGTGATCAAGATGGCCGCTCTGCTTCAGAGCTCTGGTGGGCATCTCCCATAGAGGTACAAGGAACAGGAGGCGGCATGCCTTAAGAACTAATGGGGATGAAGTGAAGCCAGGGGGTGGGCTTAGCAGCCATGTTGGTATTCTCAAAACAATCCTCATTCCAAGCATTTCAGATTGCTTTGCTTGTACTGTTTAGGACTGAATAGGACTTACGAAAATAAAAACGTGTGATCGTGTAGACACAGTATTGGTAACCTTATTATGATTTAATATGCAATCACAAGGTTAAATTCCTCATAATTATGTTACTGAACATACCTGACGAAATGCTACTTGCTGTCTATTTAAACTCAGATTGCACTATTGTGACAGACTTATTTTTTGAAATCTACACAAGCAAAAACAAAACGGCCATGCCCCATAAAAAAAATTCTGATAATGTTCTGAATTTCATAAATATTACAGTAGAAAATGAAAGGCGGAAAAATAAAGTGTGAGCAGGAAGGAAAGAAAAAAGGGAGGGTGGGCAAAAATTAGATAAATATATAGGCAAATTACATTAAAATCTCTTCACAACATAAGTTGTTGTCAATATGAGAGTAATTATTTTTTACTTCTAGACTACTAAGAGTTTTTTTTTAAACTTCTACACTCCCCCCCCCAAAAAACAAATTCTGTTAATGTTCAGAATTTTGAAAATATTACAGTAGAAAATGGAAGGTGGGAAAAAAAAGTGTAAACGGGAAGGGGGAAAAAAGGAGGGGGGAATATATATTTTTTCCTTCTAGACCATCAACAGTGGGTGTCTGAAAATGGTGAATAAGACTGTTAGGAACAACAAGAAATTACACAGCTTCAAAAATAATACAGTCACTGTTTCAGTGAACTGTAGCTTTATTGAACCGATGTAATGTGAATACATGAATCTTTCCGTGGAAATTTAATCCCATTTTTCGTACAGCGATTCGCACACCCGTATGCAGAACACACATGCATGATTAAAGAGGTTGAGATTAACTTTTACACACGTGCAGGGAGATTTTAATTCCTGAATTCGCGGCAATCCTCCTTGGCGGCAATAATCTGAGCCAACCATATTGGTATACCCATGTGGCTTCAAGAAAATGACATCATGCCGCTTCCTGTTTCTTATACCTCCATGGCACATCCTCACTGCTTAAAGGACAAATGGAAAAAACTGAAAGCAACAGTGTATCCAGGAAGAAGAGGAAATAAGTTCTGGGGTAAGGCCACGCCAAGCAGTTTAGAATGACAGGAGACGACATGCCTTAAGAATTTAATAGGAGCGAATTGAAGCCAGGGGGCGGGCTTAGCGGCCATGTTGGCGTACTCAAAACAATCCTTATTCCAAGCATTTCAGATTGCTTTGCTCGTACTATTTAGGACTGAATAGTTTACTCCTGCCATTCAGGGGTGGCCCCTCCACGGATGACCCGGCTGCAGAGTCGGGGGCCGGCTGCGGAGTGGGGCGCTGGGCCTGAGGCCGGAGTTCAGCAGGGCCCTGAGCTGGCTGCTGCTGGCGGGGACGGACCCAGCCGAGGCTCTGGAGGCCGGGGGGCTTCTCTTCTGCATGGCCAAGCTCCTCCTGCTGCTGCGTGGGGCAGGGGCGGAGCAGCCGCTTTGTGTACGCGGCAGGACAAATCGGAGCACTGCTTCAGGAAGCCCCCCTGATCCCCACTCTCCCCTTCCCAGGAAAGCAGCCCAGAGAGGTCAAACACCCTGCCAGAGGGCGAGGAGCGAGCAAGCGAGGGTCAAATGCCCCCAGCCAGGCACTGACCACGTTCAGCTTGTAGGGAACATTGGGGTGCTCCTCATGTGACTCCTGGCGCAAGGCCAACGTGCCTGCTGCCCCCAGGGTCAAGTAGATGCTCGCCAGGCCCTCCTGGACAGAGGAGTTGACGGGTTGGGACAGGTGTGAATGTTGGCTGCAAAGGCTGCTGTCCCTTTCCTGCCCCCAGGGGTGTAGCTAGCCAGGGGGTAGGGCAGCCCTGGTGCCACCTCAGTGTGGGTGACACCACTCGGGACCAAAATTGTGAGCAATGCGGTTTGAAGGAATGATTCCATCATGTCCCATATTATTGGATGCGGAATTTCCCAAGGAGTTCAATGAAACAGTGGCCAGAAAACGAGAAAACCAAAGTACAACTTCTTACGTAAAAATTGTGGCTTGTTAAAAGAATACAGTGAATGAGGGTGACCCCCGTCCCAACATGGTGCCTCCCTTGCGCCTCCAGCACTGGTCCCATTGCCTTAGCGCCAATGCGGGGGTGCCACTCGGTGCCCCCATGTTGGCGCTAAGTGCACAGTGCAGATGGAACCACGTTGCGTCAACGCTGTGTGGTTTGTAGGATTGTGCTGCCAATTGTTACTGCAACCTGTTGGAACCCTGCTAAGACCTGGGACTGGAAATGATGTCATGAAACAGGAAGTGCAGTTGTTAAGCAGGAAGTGACCTCATTGGTAGATTTCTGCAAATATTAAAAATTTATATTTATTGAGAATGAACTGTTACCGAAAATCGGCCTAGAATGCTTTCTATCTTTGCATTTAAAAAGGCAAAGAATCAAATGAAAGAGTATGAGGATCATGATGTTTATGTACACCAGTGCAGGTGGAGCAATTCACAAGGCAAAAAAAAAAAATACATTACAAGCATTTTTATACCTCCCCCTCCCCTTCTCCTCCAAGTTCCTGCTTGGTTGGAAATTGCAGCATAGGGGCTGGGGCATGAGATGCTCTAAGTCTAAGCTAAGTGGACTTTGAGAATGCCTTGACAATTTCGATAAGGGAGGAGGCTCTGCTAGCATGAGCCAATCCCTTTTCTATTGTGAGGCCCAGCAGCCCTGGATTGAGAACTTGGGCAACGGCAACATTGAATTGAGAACATTAAAAGCGGGGGCAAATCAGTGAGAACAGTGGGAGCAAAGAAGAGACAAAGTTGCATATTTCTACAGCCATAGACAAGTCACTGTGCAAGAGACTTAAGATGGCTGCGCTTTGATAAGTTGGCAACAGAACTTTGTACTTATGTATATTATAAATGAACAAATCACAAACACGCTTTTCCCCCCAAATGTTTCCTGTCCTGCAGTTGGGAAGTGGAGGCTCAGCGGGAGTCCTGTGCTTGAGGCTGCCTCGTCATTCTGTGGCAGGGCCAGGATTGAAATGGGGCAGGGTGACCAGGTCCAGACTGGGACAGAGTGCCTCCACCCTTAACCATGGTCTAGAACAGAGTTATTCAAGCTGTGGGTAGGGACCCACTTGGTGGGTCGTGACCTGATGTCAGGTGGGTTGCAGAAAGCTGGGAGCAGCCATCTTGGAATCCGCAGACCTTCCTCTTGTTATGGATCTGGCAACCCTAATCCAGATTTGCCAATCCTCTACTTCGCTGGAGCCTCTTCGGGGAAGGGGCCCGTTTGCAGCCTCCCCTGCGGGTCTCGTCATTTACACCAGCAGGAAAGAGGCTTTCAGAGGGTGGATCTGAGAGCCGAGTCTGTCTGTGGATCGCCCGCGACTGTGCTCCCAAGTGACGCTGCACGGAGGACTCGCAGCCCGGGAGGGGGAGGAGCGGATCTGCCCCGGGAGAAGCCGCCGCGGAGGCTGTGCGTGATCGGGGGGGGGGCTGCGTGGGGGAGGGGCAGGGTCGTGGCTGGACCTTTGCCAAGGGGCTCTCCTCTCCCCGTCTGGCAGTGCGAGGGTTAAGAGGAGCCACGCCGGATTCCTAGCGGGGAAGAGGAGGGGCTGAGTCAAGCAGGTTAGATGACTGGAGTCGCCATTCCTGTTAAATTGATAGGAATCGAGTGAAGCCAAGGGGCGGGCTTAGCGGCCATGTTTGTGTGCCCCAAACAGTCTTGATTCCAAGCATTTCAGATTGCTTTGCGCGTAGTGTTTGGGACTGAATAGTTTACTCCTGAAATAAAAACTTACCAAAATAACAACGTGTGACCGTGTAGAAACATCAGTGGTAACCATATTATGAGTAGTAGTAGTAGCTTTATTGTATAACAAGATGTCATTACAACCATAGAGCAGCAAACATTTCAGAAACACAAGAATTAAACAAATTGAGCTCTAATTTTCTGGGCAGCCAAAACAAATCTTGCTACACTTGAGGTAATATCACCTGAGATATCAGCAAGGAGAAAGCATATCAATTGGTCATCCAGTCTAGATTGTAAAAAGGGGGCCAAAAATTTTAGTCTGATCCCTTCGTACAATGGACAATATAAAAGGATATGCCTGATATCCTCAACCACATTATTACCACAAATGCATGTTCTATCAGAATAAGGTATGTTGTTATATCTACCTTCCAAAACTGCCGATTGCAGACATTGAAAACGAATTAACGTAAAAGCTCTACGAAGAGGATAATATGTAAGATGCATAAAATAGTTCCGTAAACCCCAGGTAGTTGAGTACAAAAAAGGTACCGGATTAACCGATAAATTCAACAGATTACACAGATCTAATCTTCTATTAACTAACAGTATTTTATCTTTAAGCATTGACTTGGTTTGGATTGACATAAAAGAGGGAAGAGAATTAAAATCGATTCCATAATCATTCAGGATGGAATTAGCCAGAGTAAACCATGATTTATGCTGTTTCATGGTTAATTGTTCACACAAACATAACTTGGGCAAACGATGGTTTGCCATCAGCTTTAGCTTATAATAATAAAGAACAATAGCAACATGACAGTGAGCTGTAATAGAAGTCAGGCCAAGTTCTGAACGTACTAATGCCGAGGATGTAGATCGAGGGACACCAAGTAAAGAACAGCCGAAAGAGTTTTGGACAACATCCAACAAAGACATATTTCCAAAACCCCAAATCGCTGCCCCATACAATAATTGAGGAAGTACTTTCAAAGAAAAAATTTTGACCGCTGGCGCTACCAAATTTCCACCTTTAGAGCGAACAAAGTTTAAAAGCGCCTGAGTAGAATGTTCCGCTCTTAATTTGGAAACGATGTGCTGAGAGCCCCAAGAAGCCTGTGACTTAAATAAAAGACCCAAATAATTAAATTCCTTTGATTGCTCGATTTTATTTTGGCCTATTTTCCATTTATGAGACTTTCTAGAGGAGCCAAATACAACGATTTTCGTTTTGGAGTAATTGATCTTTAATTTAGACTTGTCACAATAATAATCCAATTTGTTTAAAATTCTACGCATGCCAATCAGCGTCAAAGAAAAAAGGGCAATATCGTCTGCATATAGCAGAATCGGGACCTTAATGTCCCCGACTGAGGGAGGAAAAAAAGAAGGACTCTGAAACTCACCTATGATATCATTTACAAAAAAAATAAACAAAAAAGGGGCAAGTAGGCAGCCCTGTCTGACACCTTTTGATATTTTAATTGGGTCAGAGAGAGCGCCCTGAGGACCATACTTTACTCTCATTAAAGAGTTATCATGTAATTTGTAGATGAGGAACAGAAGTCTTCTATCAATATTTGTTGCGGCTAGTTTTTCCCATAAAAGAGACCGATCTATTGAGTCAAAAGCGGAACTAAAGTCCACAAATGCCGCAAACAAATTTTTACTGGCCCTATAAGAATACTTATTGACTAAATGCTGCAAAATAAAACAATTATCAATAGTCGATTTGCCCTTCCTGAAACCAGCTTGTTCTTCTCCTATTATATTATTAATATGTGCCCACTGTTCTAATTTATTTAACAAAAATTTAGAGTATAATTTAGAGGCTACGCTGAGAAGACTAATTGGTCTGAAATTATTGGGATCAGTAAAAGAACCTTTCTTATAAATGGGGATTACCACACTCTCGTTCCATCCTAAAGGAAATTCGCCAGTGTCGTTCAAATGGGTGAATAATTTAGCCAATATGCAGCTCCACCAAACAGGATTGGCTTTAAATAGTTCAGCTGGAATATAGTCCATACCCGGAGCTTTATTATTGGGTAGAGTTAAAATCAGCTCCATGATTTCACTAGGTTTCACAGGATCCCAACTATTAGATAAAGGAAGCGGAACAGTCAGAAAATTTTGATAAGATGGACTAAAAGAAACACACTGCTCATCACCGAACAATTTGGAAAAATGAACCGACCATTGTTCGGCGGTAATATGGGTACCTGGGAAATTTTTATAAGGGTATAAACCTTTTGCAATCAATTGCCAAAACTTAATAGAATCATTTTCAAGAACTGAACGACCAAGTTCTTGCCAAAGTCTCTTGGTGTACGCCGCTCTTTTCTCTTTTAACAACTTTTTGTACCCCCTCCTTAGCATCAAATAATGAGAATGATTGTTAGAAGACCTGACTTTCCTATATTGTTTTAATGCATATGCTAACTTACGTTTACTTTTACCACATTGGTCATCAAACCAGTTGCCGTAATAACGTGGAATAGAGCCATTCAAATTAGCCGTAGTTAACAGGGGTCTAAGCTTGTGGACAATTTGCTGAAATATTTCCACAGGGGAGACAGAGGATAATAGCCGCTCACCCAGAGACATCATTTCTTGGGAAGCTAAAAAGGAATTAATACGTTCTTGGACTTGTTCAGACCATCGAATCCTTCTTACATCGTTATTGTTTGAGAGAACACCTAAATCATAAACCACAGGTTTAGAAAGTGGAGTAGAGGTGGGAAATTGCACTGAAAAATGAATAGGCATGTGGTCGCTTTCAGATCTATTTAAAACGTGAAAGGATTGAAGATAGGGGAATAAAGAAAGAGAAATTAAAAGAAAATCAATGACACTGTTTCCCCTAGGGCCAAAGAAAGTAAAATCACCGGAATCCGGATTTGAAAAAAACTCCATTTCCAATACCTAGATGAAATGTATACATTAATTTGAATAAAGCAACACCTCTTGTATTAATTTTTATATCCTGAGAACTTCTATCCGGAAAGATTGCTAGATCCTCCAAATCCAGGCCCAATTTGGCGCCAAGAGCTAGATTATCACTGCCCATACGAGCATTTAAATCTCCGGCTAGAAGACACGGGATATCTGGGTATTGGTCAGACGTCTTAGAAAGAACTTTATGTAACTCTTCACAAAATATCTCATCCAGTAAGGAAGAAGAAAAAGGGGGAAAATATACATTAATCAGAATTAATTTGACCTGAGATGGCCACGTGGCGAGAAGGACCTGAATATTTACACTGGATGAAAGATAAAGTTGTTCAATTTTAGGGCAATTCTGAATAGCAAATAATATAGCCATACCACCACTAGGGCGACCCCCAGATAAAGATGGTTTGGCTGGAGAAGCAAAAGAAACATAGCCCTGCAATTTTGGTGGAGCATCTAACAACCATGTTTCTTGCAAAAAAATTATATTATAACCCGCGCAGAATTCACAAAAATCCTCATCTATTACCTTAGCCTGCCAACCGGACACATTCCACGAAATACAAGTAATTTCAAGAACCATAGTGTTTAAAGAGGATAGTCATTCATTTGTGGTGAGATTTGAAGAAATTAGTTGGTAAGATTCTGGTTCTAAAAAAGCAGGCAAATCAGAAACGAGAGATTTGAGGACAGATCGAATATCATTATGATCCTGGTTCGGAAGAATCTGCAATACAGAATTACTCAATACATTTTGTAAAACGCCCTGAGGCTCCAAAGATATTTCCACTACTGAATTCATCTTCTCTGCAGATGATAATACGGCTGAAGGGCAATCCAGGTTCTCCCTAGTTAAAAGAGTCACGTTTGGCTGTATAGCACCTGATACAGAAGGTAAATTTACCCCAAGGATGTCAAGCAAAGATTTAAGTCTGTATACAATAAGTTCTTGGCTTTCTTTTGGCAGGAGGAAAAAACCTGCAATTAAATTTGACTCTTCCTCAGAAACTGATTCAGAAGATGTAAGAGAATCAGACAAAGGCATTTTAGTCCGAGTGTTTAAATGGTCAGGTTTAGAAACCATGGGGAACTGCGAAAGAATCGAAAAATTACTTTTGAGATTCTCGCTTTTAGCCGCTAAATCAGTGCTAACACAGGCCACCTCAATTGATTCTTTTAAATCAGAAGACTTAAGATTAGAAAAAATCTGGGCGTTGGGGGAAAGAACATTGGTTGTTAGAACTGGGGTATTAGGATAACTAGAACCAGATGGCACAATCTGATTTAAATCAATTAGATCGCCAGTAACAGGACGAGATAGACAGGAATTTACTGACGAACTATCCTTTCTCTTAACCAAAAGGGGGCGGATAGTAGAATATCTAAAATGCCTCTTAATCAAAATATTCCGTCTTGCAAAAACATATTTCATATTAAGAAAAAAATGAACAAGGGAAACATTTATAAAAGTAACCTTAAACCCACAACTAGTGTCGTAACCAGATAAAAATTCAACATCTAAAATTTCCTCATTTAAAACATTATTTATACCAAATGAAGTAATCAGAGAAATAAAACTAGTTTTTACCACCGAGGAAGAACATGTCTCCAAATCCATAGATGGGGTTGGACAATTTAAAAATACCAATTGGCATTTACATAAAATTAGAGAGTAAGATAAACTTGTTGAAACATAATTAGAGGAAGACTTTGCTGGAACGGATGAAAAAAAGTCTCTCAAATCATCTTCAGGTTTTTGACACACAACCGCAGGGAGATCCGGAATAGCAGGGGACGACGTAACCTGAGAAGTCAGAAGAGTAGTCTGAAGAGCCCCTATAGTAGAGACGGCAGAAGAAGCTAGCTGCATAGACTCTGATCCTTTAAGCAAATTGGATTTCTTAGACCACTTCTTAATTCTGTGTAACCTTGGACGATGAAAATGTCCTTTTGACCGACGAAATCTAGATTTTAAAGATAGAAAACGCCCCTTACGACAATTAACTGGACGATTTTGAATTAGGTGGTTCTTGATCGCTTCCACTTCAGCTTGCAAAAGGTTGATATTTCTCAAAAGGAGCTGCAGAGTATTTCCTACCAAAATATTTTGGTGAGCCAGAATCTCCATAGATGACAAATTGGGCGCCAACAGTGAAGAATCATCAGATGTAGATAGTTGTAGAGGATCAAAATCAATAGATGAATGCTGAGATAAAGAGATGTTTGAAACAGCATTATTCACTTGCATCTCAGAAACTAAGCTTAAGGGGTGTTGCTTTAAGACAGAAGATGAGGAAGACATGTCCGATGTGTTCAAACAAGTTGGTTTATCCTCAACAGTCTCTGATGCTTGAGGAAGGTCGCTTCTGACATCGAAAAAGTTTGTTATTTTAAGTTGCTCAGAGGGAGGATGGGAGGTTGTCCTCAGCCGCTTTTGTTTTTTTATAATCAAAGGCGACTGGAGTTCTAACCCCAAGTTATGGTATGTACTCCTTGTTGCTACCATGATAAAAGCAAATCTGAAAGATGATAACCGCACAGTAAACCAAAGCCCTTTGCAGCAGCGAGGGAAAGCACCAAGATAATAATAGTCAGTCAAAAGGACAAAAGCCCTTGAAATAAAAAACGCCAAAGGAACCGGCACAGCTAAGGAAAACAAAAGCACGGCCCTCACAAACTCTTCGCAGATTGTTTGGCACGCAGGGAGACTCGAGAAGAACTTAAAAGCAAACTCCAATTCTCTTCATAGCTTCCAGTACTATGCTTACTGAGCAATTATAAAGTAGGAGGAGTAGCATAGTAGAAGCCAAGGGAGTTAACTGCAATCAAACGAGCACAAACAGCTGCACGGAGCCACAAAATTCTTCATCAGCAGACTCCCAGGATGTTTACTTCAGCAAAGCAACAAAACAAAACCTGCTAAAACACATTAAAACATAGTAAAATAAGATAAAACCTGATACGTCTACGGAGCAAACGAAAATAGCTCCTAACGGGCGGCCATCTTGTCTCCACCACCTGAAATCCATATTATGAGTTAATATGCAATTCCAAGGTTTAATTCCGCGTAATTATATTACTGAACACACCGGATGAAATGCCGCTTGCTGTCTATTTAAACTCGGATTGCACTGTTTTGACAGCCTTATTTTTTGAAATCTACACAACCAAAAATAAAGTGTGAACGGGAAGGAAAGAAAAAAAAAAGGGGAGGGTGGGCAAAAATTAGATAAATATATAGGAAAATTTCAGTAAAATCTCTTCATAACACAAGTAGTTGTAAATATGAGAGTAATTCTTTTTTACTTCTAGACTATTAAGAGTATTTTTTTAAACTTCTACACTCACACACACACACCCATAAAACAATTCTGTTAATGTTCAGACTTTCGAAAATATTACAGCAGAAAATGGTGGGGAAAAAAAGTGTAAACGGGAAGGGGGGAAAAGGAGGGGGGAAATGTTTTTTTTTTTCTTACCTTCTAGACCATTAACAGAAAATGGGTGTCAGAAAATGGTGGAACAACAAGGAATTACACAGGAATGGTGGAACAACAAGGAATTACACAGCTTTAAAAAATAATGCACTCACTGTTAACGGTTGTTTTATTGAACCGATGTAAGGTGAATACATGAACCTTTCCGTGGAAATTAAATCCCATTTTTCGTACAGCGATTCGCACACCCGTATGCAGAACACGCAGGCATGATTTAAAAAGTTGATATTAGATAAATATGTAGGAAAATTACATGAATTCGCGGCAATCCTCATTGGCGGGAAATGTCTGAGTCGGCCATATTTGTGTGCCCCGGAAGCTTCAAGAAAATGACCTTATGCCGACCCCAGTCCATCTAACCTTCTTGGGCTGAGTGGGGGAGGCACTTCCTGCTCCGCCTCTTCCTCACTTGGCTTCAGGGAAGCCCCAAGCCCGGTGGGGCACACGTCACTGCGGGGGCTGCGGTGCGTGGCATGGGGGAGGGGCGGGAGAGGAGCCCCCGCGGGGGCAGAGCTCAGCCCAGCCAGTGCAGGGAGGGGGGCGAAGACCCAGTGCCAGGATCCCCCCTCTGCGGCTTGGGTTCAGCGGTGGAGCTTCTGGGCCAGGAAAAGTTACAAACGGGAAGCGAATTGTGCAAGGAAGCAAAGTTCAAAGAGGTCTGAAGAGTAAAAGTCTTCCCCACACCTTTGTCTTTCTCCCAGGCAAAGGCATCCGGGCCACGTTCTCGATTGTCTCCTCTCTGGTGTGAAGCAGAATCGGCCACTATGCCTGCAGCCCAGGTAAGGGGCAGATCGGGGAGGGGGCCGTGTGCCCAAAAGCCTATTTGTTTCTGCTGCTGCCAGATATCAAGTCTGTTCACCCAGACGAGTGTGTTTGAACTCCAGAGATCTCCAAGGGTTGGAATGCGGCTCAGTTGACCGACCAGCTGTTGTCATTTTTCTGAGATGACAGATCACGCCTCGCGTACAGTTGGGTGTTGGAACGCTGGCCCTAAAGCCTCCTTCCCTGGAGTCGCCGCCTGGGTCACGGAATGAGCCCTGTGGCATTTCCTCCAGGACTCGGACAAGGCTGGCTTTGGTCCTGTCTGAAAAAGAGGAGAAAACCCAGGAACGCAACTGGTCTGATTTCCCAAAAATACTGCAGGACAAAACCCCTCTATGCCCACCTTCATTCCTCTTGTTTTCCGCTTCCAGGGTCCGGTGTCCTTCGAGGAGGTGGCCGTGCGCTTCACCAAGGAGGAGTGGGCTCTGCTGGACCCAGGCCAGAAGGCTCTGCACTGGGAAGTCATGCTGGAGGTTTATGGGATGGTGGCCTCTCTGGGTAAGGACTCCCTTTTTCCCTGGTGGGTGAGAAGCAAAGGTTTGAATTGTCCCATTTTCAGGAGTACCCCATAGACATGGGGCGTGTGGGGCTGGAGCTGCTGCCCTGCTATGCCTGCCTCTGCCTCCCTGTTGCAGAGCTCACTGGCACTCGTTGGGGATCAAAAGGCAGGATTGAAACGTCTAGCAAGGGCATTAATAGTGGAACGTACAAAATCCCCTTTTGGGCCCTCTCTGTCCTGCAAGAGGAGCCTCTTGGAACCGACAGCAGTTCAGGCCTCGTCATTCTCCTTCCTGCTCGTTATCGAGTTATGAGCTCGTTAATTGGAGGCTGTCCCACGACCAGGCGCTGCTGCTGGAGGGGTCTTGCAAAATCTGCCTGTCCGTCATTTCTCCTGGGGACTGTGGGAGTCCTTAGGCAGGCCTGAAGGGGGTGTGGTTACGCAGCACTTGTGTCTGATGACACCAGTCGGACGCTGGGCTCTGATTGGCCTGCTGCAGTGGGGCCATGGTGGAGGGCTGGTCTAGTCACTCATGCGGGCGGTGTAATAAGTGGGGCCAGGAGATGGTTTTTTGTCATCTTCCAGATCTCCTCCAGGGCTCTTGGCTGATGCCATCTTGCACACAGTCTGTCATGGCACCAACAAAGGGCTTCGGAACCTGCCGGTTTGTGTGTCCTACTTGGTCGTCTAAGCCGGAGGGCCACATCAAGTATCCGGCACAGTGTTGGGGGTCGAAAAAATAAACAAACAAATAAATGTAAATATAAAATTTAAATAAATACATCAGAGCTGGAACTCGGATGTATGAATGAAAGACGGGAGACACTTAGCCCTTAAATCTTTCTCCCAGGCTAAGCTTGCCCAGGGAAGCATTCACAGAATTTGGGGAGAGAAATTGAGTGTTGGGAGAGTTAAAACAGATAAAAGGAAGTACTTTTTTTTACCCAGCAGGTAATTAATCTGTGGACCTCTTGGCCACTGGAGGGGGTGATGGCATCTGGCCTAGATGCCTTCAAAAGGGGACTGGACAGATTTCTGCAGGAACAGATTTCATGCTACGGGCCATGATGGGTTGGGCAACCTCCTTCCATTAATAGTAGGCTACTTCAGAATGCCAGGTGCAAGGGATTGGCAACAAGATGCTTGCATCTTGTTGTCTGCTGAACTCCCTTAGGCACCTGGTGGGCCACTGTGAGATACAGGAAGCTGGACTAGATTGGCCTGATCCAGTGGGGCTCTTCTTATGTCCCTATTCCTGCTTGAGCGTTCAAAGAGCTTGCCCCTTCCCCTGCCCAGCTCAATGCCCTTTGTGGAAGGGGGCAACCTTAGATCAGATCACTTTGGAAACCCTCCATAGTTTGTAGCTGGAAGCATCTCATCTCCTTGTTTCCTTCCCAGAGGACATTCCCCAACCAGCCTTCCTTTCCCGCCTGGAAGAAGGAGAGGGTGCATTTTGGCAGGAGCTCCAGGAAGAGGAGAAAACAGGTAACTTGCTCTTGAGGACTGCTGAACGCAGCAGACATTCTATGTTATTTCTATGGGAACAAAGATAATACGGGAGAAAAATTAAAATATTATTAAATATCCAATATTTAAATTGAAACACCAGAACAAATATCGACAGGAATATGGAATACTTGATTATATAAATCAATATTGGCAAAATCTAAAGAAATTGTATTGGGGAGGAGCCAGAGACTTGAACATGGCAGTCGCTTTTTATGAGTGGCTGGGGCTTGTGTTCTTTCCTGAATCTCTGCAAGGGGTTCAGGCCCAACTCCAGTAGTAGAACTGGGTTGGGGGTAAGCATTAACATATAGCCTCTGGATAGTGGCCAACTCCGGAGGTGAATGATGTTTGCTTGTGCCTGGGAGCAGAAGAGACTCTGCCTTCTGGCAGACCGTGTGGACGGTCTCTGACTTGGAGAGTGACAACATCGGAGAGAGAATGATGGATTACAGCCTGGAAGGTCTTCAGAAGTCCCCCTAATGAAGACAATCGTGTGGGAAGAAGAAGTGGCATGTAGGCGTAAATGTTTAACATCTTGGCGTGAAGTGCACTGGAGAGTTGGCTGCGGGCCAGTGAGGTCAGTGGAATTAAACCTGCTTAATCTTCAACACAAGATATCCACTGAAGTGCATCGCTGTTTTTTTCTGCTTCTGTTTCTATTTTCTTTTCTAAATGCTTTGATGTGGCGTGGGAAGCTGAAGTATGGAATAGAAAAGTACTCTGTTTTATGCTGAATTTTTTGCTGCGTAGCAGTTTAAACATGGCGTCGAGAGGCGGCAGAAGATTTATAATTGGAGCTCATTTATTTGAAAACGGATAGTCCTATTTGCAGATCAAGAGGATTTATTAATGAGATAAGAGAACACAAAAATGGGGAGTATTTTGATTTGTATGTTTAAAGAAAGCCTGAATTTTTTACTGCGTAATTGAGTCAACATGGCGTTAATTAGAAGGAAATCGACAGATCTACAATCAAGAGTTGAAAGATGTTTGAAGCATGTTCAAGGACTTGGAGAAATGAACTTTGTGGAAGGACAAGAGGAATGTATTTTTGAAGATGGACAGCCCTGTTTGAATTAACAAGATTTAAGAGAAAGAGACTATGAACAAGATATTTTTTTATGGTCTGCTGACAATACAGTGAGAGTGTTTATTGTCAGCAGGCTCCCCTCTAGTGGCAGGAGAGGGGAAGGTTTTGACCAGATGTTAATTTTTAATGATTTGTATAATTTTTGGCTTTTTATAATAAATGGGCGGGGGGAATCTGAGTAATGAAATTTATGATTTAAAAATTGAATTAATGGTATAAATAGAAATGAGGATTAAAAGGTTACAAAGTTCATTCCTTCCTGTGAGATTTGTGATAGAAAGAAATGGTTAGCATTGAGCCTTGATCTGAAAAGCGATAATTGTAGGCTTGTAATTTTGCGTCAGATTATATAACTAAGCGATTATTTTCTTTTTTCTTTTTTTAACAAAGGTACGTGATAACTCAAGCTTACATTAAGATATGATTTTAGAAAAAAAAATGTTATTAAGGCCTAATGATGATTATGAAGTGATGGATGTCATGTTATATCTTTATGCTCCTTATTTTTATGGCGTATTTTTTTTTCCTTTTCTGAGATGGGCTGTTTTAATTCTAATAGAATAAGTTTTGTAACAAAGATTAATTAAAGATTAAGATTGAAAAATAATATAAGCAATATGAATAGAGATGAAGAGATTAACAGAGTGCTAGTTTAAATAGTTTGACTTCCCAGCTTCATCTATGTTTATTCCATTTCTGTGCTTTATATAGTAGGTTCTTCCCTTTTAGTTTATTATTTCATTGACTTTTACTATAAATTGGAGACGGATAATTGTAGGTATAGTTGATTTTTCTTGCTTGAGTTTGCTAAGTAACTGTGGAATTATTGAAATTATTGAAGATTTGAATGAACAACGAAAATTGATGTAGTTTTGTGAATTATAATGATTGTGTCCTTTCAGATGGAATATATGATAATGGAAATTATTAATTTTTGCATTTATATGTTACTCTCGTACTGCCTCACTTCCTATTGTTTGATCCTATGTATACCCATCCTATGTTACTGACTATCCTTTCCTGTATCTTTATAATTATAAAATCAATAAAATCATCTTCAAAAAAAAAGAAATTGTATTGAAGATAATGCCACGCAGGTGGCATTTATTTCCTGAAAACTGCGTAGAATAAAGAAAGCAATACCAGATATGTGTTGGTGAAACTGTGGAGTAAAAAGGTCTTACCCAAAAGTTGCGCTATTTTGGAAAGAGGTAATTAAGTGGTTTGAAATATTAAACAACCCAAAAATAAATTGTAATAAAACCCCTCTTATTGTTCTCCTTATTTCTGGATGGAAATGAGAATTGGAAGAATAAAGAATTAGTAGAAATCCTTTTGGGAGTGGCAAGGAAATTGCACATAAGAGGACTGTCCTTTCAAAAGTTTTTAAACAGAATGTGGGAAACTGCGTTAATGGAGAAATGGCTCCCAAGGACAGAAAACGAGATCATTTTGTAAAAGGTTGGTGCCCTTTGTTGAATTCAGGTATGGAAACAGATAGTGAGGTGAATTCTAGAGGGAATTTATTAATATATTGGTCTGTTGATATATATTGGAAATTGATATATATGAGTGTACCTTGTTGTTTTGGAATAGTTTTTGGAACAGAGAATGTATCATGGATGTATATGAAGAAGCAATGGAAACGTTGGAGGATAAATATTTACTGATGGTTACAGCTTGTTATTGTTATGGATTGAATTAAACACACACACACACACGCTCACAGCAGAAGCCTCAACCCAGGGTGGCTGGGATCAGAAGGGTGCTGTGGGACGTTGGGGCCCCCTCACCACAGTACAAACCCCTCTCCTTTCTGGGGCATCTTGCCCTAGGCAGTTTTCTCAGGTGGCCTCGTGGATGGGCCGGTGCCTCTGATGCAGCTCTCAGAGGCACAGGATCCCAGCTGCCCCTACAGCTGTTGTGTATTTGTGTAAATAGCAGCAGAGTTGGGAGCTTGGAGACCCATTTTAGCGCTTGGCTTAGCGCTCCGATGCGAAGGACTGAAGCAATCGCCACATTTCCATAACAAAGTCTCTTTATTGTAGCGAAAGTAAGAAAGGTACAAAGGTTCAATCTGCCGGCTAGGAAGCCGGTGAAGTTTGGGCCGCTCGCAGGCGGCCGTTTTCAGTGCAGCTTTACATCTTAAGCACACACAGTGAAAAACTCCTTCTAACATGAGAACAAAGGGATGCAACCAGAGTATATCTGATGGGTGTATACCTGAAGACCCCTTGTGCCCCATTTTGCCCAATGGGGTGACTCTTAGAACACTATGAGCTCATGGGAATGTGCAGTGTTTGCAGCCAGGGCTTCCCGTGTGAAACTGCCTGCTCATTCTACACTATCTGAAAAGGGAGTACAGCTACTATCCTTAACAAGCTGGGAAGCTGCCTGCTGAAGGACACACAGGTGTTCTATCTGATCCTCAGACGAAGAGACGGAATGCCAGTTTCTATCAGTTCTGGACCGTGAGATATGAAACTGCAACACCCCCCCATTCCGTCTCGGAAGTCTTCCTTTGGCGCCAGGTCCAGCATTTGAACTGCTTCTCTGAACTGTGGCGCAGGAAGAGCTTTGGTCAGAATGTCCGCAATGTTCTCCTGCGATGGGCAGTAAAGCACTTCAATGTCCCCATTTTGGACTGCCTCTCTGACATGTTTGTGCTTTATGTCCACATGCTTGGAGTGCATCCGGACTCGTTCTGACCCAGCAACCTGGATGGCAGACTGGTTGTCCATCCAGATTCGGATTGGATTTACCTGTGGAGCATCCAAATCCGACATCAGTTGTCTGAGCGTGTGAAGATAGTTGGTTACAAGACTCAAGGCTGTGTATTCACTTTCCAGTGTTGAACAAGCAACAGTCTTTTGTTTGTGTGAACCCCAATCTATCACGCAATTCCCAAGACGTATGGCATAGCCAGTTGTAGATCTCCTGGTTTCATCTCCCCCAAAGTCACTGTCTGCAAAAACCTCCAATTGCAGTGCTCCTTTTGGGGCGATGTGGTACCTGTGGGTGCTAGTCCCTTTCAAGTACCGGAGAATACGTTTTAAGGCTACCCAATCTGCCTGAGTTGGGTTTGCAGCTTTCCTGCTCAGGTGATTGACAGCAGCGCCAATGTCTGGGCGCGTCCAGCACGCAAGATGTGTAAGTGAACCCAATAGTGAGAGGTACATATTCTGGTTTGGAAATGGTGCAGACTCTTCTGCTTTCTCCCCCCTTCCAACCACCATTGGAGTTGCAACACTCTTGCTGTCCTGCATGCCCCATTCTTGAAGCAGGGCATGGATTTTACTCTCCTGGCTGAGGAGAAAACCAGTACTGTCAGCTGTGCGTTCAACCTCCACTCCCAGGTAACGATTGACAGGACCAAGACACTTTAGGGTGAATGCTTTTTTCAGCTGTTCTGTGATCTGATTGATCTGTTGTTCCGTTCGTGCAAGAACTAGCAGGTCATCAACAAAACACAGAAGGACACACAATTTGTCCCCTTTCCCCTTCTTGAAAAGGCATGGATCAGCTGAGGAGGGTGTGAACCCTAACTTTTGCAGCTGCTCCTTAAGGCATAAATGCCAATTTCTTCCACTTTGCCGCAACCCATACACAGATTTCCTGAGGCGAAAATGTGAGTTGTCACATTGCACTCCAGGTGGGATGGTGATATACACTTCTTCCTGCAGTTTTGCATGCAGGTACGCTGTTCCCACATCAAAATGATGCACCTGGAAACTTTTGCTAGCTGCGACAGCAAGCGCTGCTCGAAGCGTTGTGGCTGAAAGTGTGGGGGAGTAAATTTCCTCAAAATCTACCCCTGGGATTTGCTTACAGCCACGGACCACCAAACGTGCTTTCTTTAAGGGCTCAGCACCTTCCTGATCCTTTAGAACAAACACCCATCTGGAATCAATTGCATGCTTTCCAGCTGGTAATTTTGCTGGTTCAAAAACCTCCAGGTTGTGCATTGCCCTCAATTCAGTTTGAATAGCCTGGAGCCATCCTTCCCTCTCGGGTTGTGGTAATTCTAAGACATCTTGATATGTCTGGGGTACCCTTCCCACCTCCACCTGATAGGTTAACCTCTGAGGTGGTACTCCACGCAACGCCCTAGGAGGAAGGATGCGTCTGGGCGGAACAGCCGGTTCTGGAGTGGTTTCCTCTGCGGAAGTGCTTGTGTCCAAGCCTGGACTGGCTTCCCCTTCTCCCCCCCCTTCCAGCAGCCTGTTAGAGCTTGCTGGTATGGCAGGACTCTCTAGAGTTCTCTGAGGTGATGCTGCCTGCTGATCAGGGATGCTTTCTAATCTTGCCTCCCCCCCCACTTTCTCCAGCCTCACCGGGGATGCTGACTGTTTGTTCAGCATGATCTGGCAGCATACTTTGCTCAGAGAAATCATAAGAGTTGGAAATGGTGACCGTTCTGTGGTCAGGATTGAGAAATTTGAGCGCTTTGCAATTTGGTTCTACTCCAATGAATTGCAGCCTCTTGGCTCGCGGCTCATTTTTCCTGCGTGTCTCCCGATCTGCATGGACGAAAGCATGTGACCCAAACGTCTTTAGGAATGCTAGATCGGGTTGTTTACCGTATAGCTTGGTGTAGGGGATCCCTTCAATTGAACGGTGATACACACGATTAGAAATGAACACAGCATATTTCATCGCTTCTCCCCACAATCCTTTGGGCAGTTTTGATTGCTCCATCAGCGCTCTGACCATGCTTTGGAGCTCCCCATTTTTTCTCTCCGCCACCCCATTGTGTTCTGGGGTGCGAGGTGCGGTGAGTCTGTGAGTGATGCCCTGCCTTTCCAACCATTGAGACATCTCCCCACTGAGAAATTCACCTCCTCGGTCGGTTTGAATTGCTACTACTGGATGCTCAAACCGTCTCTCCACCCACCTGACCCAATTGCGAATTTTATTAAACGCCTCAGACTTTTGACGCATCAAATATGCAAAGCTGTACCTGGTAGCGTCGTCCACAACTGTAAGAACATATTGCGCCCCCCCCAGCTGTCTTTTTCATTGGCCCAATCAAGTCCATATGCACCAGCTGGAAGGGGGTCTGAGTCTGGCGTGTGCTGAACTTCGGGAGGCTTGCGCGATGCGACTTAGTGATTTTGCACACCTCACAATCAACAAACGTGTCACAATCCTTCAAGTCCATTCCGCGCACAAGTTCAGCTGTCTTCTTCACATATTCATGGTTCAGATGTGCTAATCTCAGATGCCACAGATGGGGGCAGAGTCCGTGCTTCGGTTGATTGAAGAACGCACTTGCCTGCTGCTTTTCCTGCGCCTGCGCTCCAAGCACAAACAGCCTGTACACGCGGGGAACGGCCACGCAGAGACTCCCCCTTTTCAGAGTGCAGGTGTTGTCTTGGAAAGTAATTGTAAATCCTTCTTCCTGGAGACTGCCAAGGCTGAGCAGATTCCTGGACATCGTTGGCACGCACAGCACATTTTTCAAGGTGGTCTGCAGTTGAGGCAGAAACACGTCTCCAGCGCAGCTCACAGGAGCTGCTTTCCCATTTGCGAGAGCAACAGTTTCACGGTCAGTCTCGCGCCCACTCGTGAGTAAGTCTGCAGAAGTCACAATGTGATGACTTGCTCCCGAGTCGAGCAGCCAGGATCCTCGCGTGCGCACCCCTTCCGCTGAACTCACAAACGCGATGCTCGCTTTGGGTTGCTGTGCATGAGGCTTTCCTTGTCCTGTGCTCTGCTCATCATGGGGCTTTTTCTTTTTCTTGGTTCCTCCTTTCTTCTTAGGGCATTGAAGGGCAAGATGATGGATGGAACCACACACGTAGCACTGGCGCACACTGGAGCATACCTGTGCCTGGGACTCATTTCTGGGTTGCTGCGGCTGCTGCTGCTTTTTCCCAGAATTGTTGTTCTTCCCTTTTCTGAACTCACGCTCTCTCTGATTGTCTTTTCTTTTGTCTGCTTCCTCGAGAAGCCGTGCGACCACAAAGGTGACAGTCAATTGCCCTGCTGGGATGCTTTCCAAAGTTAGTGTAAACATGTCCCAAGTTTCATCCAGGGAATTTAGTATCGCAAACACTCTGAGGCGTTCCCCAACGCGTTCCCCAACTGCTTCCAGGTCTTTGAGGGTCTGCTGCATCGCTCTGAGATGGACTCGTAAGTCGCCTCCCGGTTCTAGACGCGCCCTCCATAACTTGCGTGTCAGAACCATGCTGGAGGTGAGGGATGCCCTCGCAAACAGCTCCTTCAAAGTGTCCCAGTAGTGTTTGGCGTGTTGAAGATCCCTCACGTAAACCAAAAGATCTTCAGAGATTGCAAGCCCAATAGTGGCTTTTGCCTTCCTGTCGGCGGCCGCCTCTGCGGCATCTCCGGCTGCAGGAAGCGCTTGCGTGCGTTGCCACAAGTCCTCGCGTTCCAACAGCAATTGCATCTTATGGGCCCACTGGACATAATTGCTGTCGTTGAGGAGTGGAACTTGAACGCCAAAAGGCGCCGTCGCGGCGGGGGGTTGCTGCGCCATCACAATCCCGGGCGCAGCGGGCTGCAACGGTGGTATTTGAGGCGGTGGCAGAGGATGGAAAGCGCCCTGTCCTGGAACGAGCAGCGGCGGGTGCGGTGCGAGCGCCTCGCCGTCGGGAGGCCCCGCTGGGGGAAGGAGAGGCCCGAGGTCGTCGTCTTCCGACTCGCCCTCTCCGCTCTCCTCGCTTTGCTCGGGTTCCCCTGGGTCGCCTGCTTCCTCTCCCTCGGATCCGTTCTCGAGGTCGTCCTCCTCCTTCACTCCACCGGTGGCTCCCTCCTCATCCGACATCTGTCAGGGTGTCGGCGAGTTGAAGGATGCAGCCGCATTCACAGTTCAGTCTTCGCTCCGCGCCGCTCCGCGGATCGGGTCCTCGGCGAGCCCCTGCAGGGTTACGGCTGGCTCTTCCGCAGCGCGGGAAACCATAACCTGTTGTGTATTTGTGTAAATAGCAGCAGAGTTGGGAGCTTGGAGAC